>JAUELE010002680.1:6706-17142 GCA_031471655.1 Diodora aspera
CTGCACCCGGTGAGCTGGCATTCTGTCATGTGAGTGAAATAATCTTAAGTACGGCGTAAAACCCCGATCAATTGTAGTTAAAATACAATAGACGTTCCCTTTGTCATAACATTTTACATTTTGTAAAGCAGTAACATGTTACTGTGAAAAAGCCAAGTAGTGTAATGCGTACGTTTACTCATACATGTAGCCTTCAGACTTCAGGGTAGGCGGGGCAGTGACCTTCTTGCTCCAACATTTACCCACTGCCCAATAGATTTCAAGAGCCTTAGACCCCATCCCCCTCTTCTGGAAGATTTCGGCGAAAATGTGTATATTTTATTATATTTGATAATGTGTGTATTTGTCTGGGATTTCAGACCTCTTGTCACCCTCACGTCGGGGTGAAACAACACTCTTGATGATATCTGAATAAAAGTGTGTACGCTTTTCTTCAGTTGTCTCTATAAGACTCTTGGCATAGTTTCTTTTGCACGTCAGTATACATGCAATCAAACATACAAGCCTAAGCTGGTGAAGCCGATCTTTGCCATGTTGTTTGTCAGTATAACTCAAGCTGTATATTGCCGATGTGACTAACCATTCCTAGTTAATGGTATGATTGTAGATTATTACTTGCAATCACTCCACGACGAAGTCATTCTTGTGAGTGATTCCAAACAATTTACAGTTGGGCGAACTATCACTGCAATTAAATTTGGTTTATTGCAGAACATCTGTGGGATGTGGTCAGGAATTATATATAAATCACGGCTTGTTCTTCACACTGATGGCGCATACTTAATATCTTTTGATGGATTGGACGTGCTGTAGTGGTGTCATAAGGCTACAATCCAGTTTCCATTTACAAGATAAACAGAAAATCTGATTTATCATATCTCAACCACTTCTGTTTTTGTTCGCGATCCAGGTTTTGGTGATAGATTTACTGTGATAAGTTTTCAGTTTCAATTTCATAAATTCTTAACACAGCACAGGTTTTATACATGAAGAAACACATTGAAAGATCCATATAATTGTTTGAAACAACACTCTCTTAAAAAGATTTTCCTGAAAAATAGTCAACATTTGTTTGTTTGTGAAAGACTTGGTATAGTTTCTTATCTTCTGAATGTCTGTAAATTTTTTCTCGTACTTACGAACGACTGCCACAAGTAGGAATTTCTTCTGTTTTTTTCCTCCGCCTTCGTAATATATCCAAAACGATACATTTAGTTGATTAATAAATTAATCCACAAATGCGTTGGATATAAAGAGATATCGCTTCAAGACTTGGAAGGTTTATCAATGAGATGATGTAAATTAAATTACACTCACCGAAATCCAAGCATCCTTTTGATCCACTATGGCATAAAAATGTAAGGGAAAATAATTGAAATCATTTGATATACTTTCTTTTGGAGATCAATATAATAATCGAACCTGTACTATCTGATTTAATTCAATGCTACCATATGCACACCCTCCAAATCCAGGGCATACCATCAGTCCGTCATATGCCCTGGAATCACTACTGTGCACGAAGATCGTCTCAAGGCGGGTGTTTTGACCAATCAGTAAAGCTACCACGGCAAAAGCTTGCGTCCAATCATGTAGTGCGTCTCTCCTAACACTCGGCAAAATAACGACGTTTAAGTTTATCAGGAGTTACTTCTCGTGCAGTGAATGCGACATTCATTGATTGTCTACATTTAGCAGATTTGGACTTTCCATGCACACAAAATACGACTATGGTGAATAGGAGTACATCCAGGGCATATGACGAACCGTTGGTGGAGTTATATATGCCCTGGATTTCGAGGATGCTATGTGCATTACAAGCCCGGATGCTGGAGAAGATGAATGAACTCATAATTATTCAGACGTTTGTGAAAAGGTTGGTTTAATAGTTTCTGAGTTTAAAGCATAATTTGTAACTATTGTTAGCATCTATACATATTACATTTAATCTGATACAGAAATCTGATCATACAGTCTTATTTAATCTGATACAGAAGAAATCTGATCACACAGTCTTATTTAACCTGCCAATCCACTGTCAGCAGTTGCAGGCTCTGGGTGATTGTGTCAATCACAGTCAGTGAAGTCACGGCGCAGTGTTTGGCTCAGCTTAATTGTTGATACCCGTAAGAATCAATACAAAAAAACGAAAATCTACAGTTGTGATTAAACACAGACATACAGACGTGGACTAATGTATATTCTTCCTGTCCCGGTATGGCCTGTCAAGGATTCTGATACTCTGAGAACAGTAACAGCTAGAGAAATCTCTCTCGGCTGGAGCTGTTGACCGACATTTGGAATCGCCTGCGTCTGTAGCATCCTTCATGTAACTTGGTTATCTATACAGGAGTGCTTCAGGCAATGGATGCAGGATTACAGAACGGCTCAGTTTGGGACTGAACTAAAGATGTAAAGGTCAACAAAAGGAATTCATTTTATATTTTCTGTAACCGAACTAAGGATAATAGAACCTTGAATTTCTTGTGAATTTTCTGACGCATTATATACATTCGCACCGACGTAGTACATGTAATATATCGGCTTCTGATAGACATATTTTTTTTTATTAATGGAAACATGACTGATGGCTGTACTTGAATGACGATAGCATTAAACAGGTTAATTAAAATTAATAGAAAAATTAATTAGCTGGACAAATTAAAAATTGTCAAATATCCTTGTAACATATTGTGCGTTGTTCATAATCTCTATTACGGATTTCCTCTAGACGTTTTGGCTGTTAAACTCACGTTGGTTCGTTTTTGGTTTTGATAGTTCTTTTTGAACTGTTTAATTCATAATCGCTAGTTCATAAATACTAGTTTGGTGTCCAGAATTTAAGGCTGGGAAATTACTTAAAGATGGAAAAGTTGTCAAATTTAATATGTTCTTCTTTTTTTTATTAAAAACCCAACAACATTGAGAATGACAAGTTTACATAAAACCATTACACATCACGATTGATACACAAAACTTATAGCAAGTTTATTACTTTTGCCCGCTCTCTAGTTTTAAAACGTTTTTAAAATGCCTCCGGCCGATTAACTAGAGAAAAGTGTGGTGGCAAAGTCTGAGCAATCTTGTTGTGTACATTGTTACGTTCTATTTGATATCGGTTATTGTGAATACTGTACATGTATATATCTTGAATAGCCTGTCATGCACACAACAAGTGATCGTCAATAATCCGCAACAAAGTTAAATATTTACCGATCCTCTCAACAATTTCCTCGATCATTTGCTTTCGTCTGCTTTCGGCTCAACGCTGTGATATGTCACACTTTTTTCCATACAGTAGTGGGTAATGTTTGACGTAGGTTACGAGCTTGCAAAGGAGGATACATTTCGCGAAGGCACTGCGATAATTAAAAGGCCAACAAATATGAAAGTATACCATAAACTCTTCACGGAATTTCACTTCTTTTATTTAATCAAGCGACGTTTGATTAAATAAAAGAAGGGAAATTGTGTGAAGAATTTATGGTATTCAATGATACGCTTCTAAATGTCACTGAAAGAAATATGAAAGTGCAAATTGAATTCGTCTCAGCCTGCCAGGCTAGGAGATACAGCGCTACATATTCCAGGACACACTTTTATAATGTCTAATCTACACTTTATGTCGTTTATTTAAAACTGAATGCATCAAACATATTTTGGGAACACGTATCCAACTTTAAATATAAGTAAAACGGACATAGACTATTACTCCTCTAGAGACAGTTTCCTTTCTCAGCTGTATCCTAGCAGACTCAAGTTCACTGGAGTATTGTAGAGTCAAGTTCACTGGAGTATTGTAGAGAAAGATGATGTTCCATTCTCTGTGCCTTGACTGAAGACGATGAGGTTCTAAAAGATCACGCTTCCTTGGCTTTTCTTTAAGTCTTTGCTCATTTTCACCGTATGCTATATCGAATAGGTATTCATTAAGGCCACCCTGCTGTACCTTACAGCAGATTAAGTTGTTGCACCGGAAGACGTATGTGTTTTTCAGGCGTATGCATTTTTCATTTCGCTTTTCTGTGTATGGCATCAGCTTTAAATGACACATTGTTGATCGCACATCAATTGATATATCTATGGTAGATGCAGCTGCTGCTTACCGAGTCAACAAATTAATTAAATTCGTAACCATAGACACAGCTGCTACTATACTCCACAAATGCACTTCACAAATGCACCGTACGTATTTTTCTGCACTCAGATGCTTCTACCGTGATGAAAACGGACGCAGTGCTAATTCAAATATATAAATGGAATTGGATTATTTGCATAATGAATGCATTTCAACAAAACAGCGGTCTCTGTAGTATCTAACAGGAGTATTCTGGTGCTGTGTGTTCGATCACTTATTAAAGCCATTGGTTGATTATTAGGTAACGTGACGGCGGCGCGACTATGGGTAAGCCTAGAAACAGCACAGTTTCATAGACAGATTTCAATGGACTATTTTAACATGAAACGGACTGAGACGCTTCTGAAAAAAAGTCTGAGAGAAAGCTAAAGCCTTCACTCACTGAAGCAGAAACAGGGAATGTTTGCAAAGAAGCTTAGCGAGTACCACAGACCAGACACTGGTATCAAAGGAGCCAATTAGTGTTTCAAATAGGGTAGTACTTATCAAGACAAGACGATTTCATTTTGTTGTAGTACTTGTGCTTGTTTTGTATTTGGCATGCCATTAGTGAATCTTGGGAATTGTCTGCAGGCTATTTTTACCTAATCAGGGAATCTCCTGACATAAAGCCTGCTTGTGGAACTGTAGTCTCTACCCCCGTCTCTAGTGTCAGACAATCACTACGGTCCTTGGAGTTCTTTACGATATTGCGTTCAAAGTGTTCAGGTCACTTTTCTTAAGAGTAAGATTTGATGATCAGGTCACGCACTGGTCAGTTTTCCGTGGGCAATTTTCCAGTATACTCATGAAATGAAGTATTTATTCGAATGACCCATTTAAAATATCGAAACCCAGATTCACTGTTCGCTCCCTCCCCTCCCAGTTCAGTAACACACCAACTATTTTACCAGGCCTGGATCCAGGGTCGGGGCCCGTGCTCACCGCCAATACTGCCGTGAATTATATTTACCTTTCCCGATGTTGGTTTTGGAACGGAAACATTAAATTTGAACACGTATCTAACTTTAAGAAGACTGTTGTGCTTCACATCCAAATTATATTGACAAAATACTATCAGTGGGCAGACTTAAGGCTGTTACAACACCATGTTAGCTTAAGTGGCTCGTAACTCACAATTAGCTTGAACTTAAAAGTTACAAGTAAAGCTAATAAAATTGCATACACCACATGTTCCGAGTATCCTTATTGATCTCAGTGGCCATTATTTCAGACGATTAACCCATGGGCTGGGTGTCTGATAATGAGCGCATGTTACGCGAGAGAGTGCAAACTCCCTGTGGTATATGTGAAATAGCAACCAAGCCTTCGGTAAGAGCTGATATTGGCTTCTCGCTTGCCTTCGCATGTAATATGAGCTTACTGTCCCAGAATTGTTTTTATTTCAAACATAAAATAAAGGTATTGGTTGAAATATGAAGTAAATGTATTGTAAACTCCAAGGGGCTTTCAAATTGACTTAAGCAATCTTTCATTTATATCACCATAGCGATCTTTTTGTCAGTATGTCACCTCGAGGTGGACCAGTTGCCCGACGTCCTAATCACCGGAATATCCCGTGCCCCGGGCATTGCTCTGGAAAATGAAGGGATTTCACAAACGATGGAATCCCAGATGACATGCAGATGTACTTGTATTTACTGCAAGAAGGGGGGGTGGGGGTGCTAGACAGCGCGGTGGTTAACATGTAGGACCATCAATCTACCAGACTGGGCGGTTATGGGTTGGAATTCCACCTGGATATGGACGTCTAACACTGACGTCATGTAGATGAAGTCGTGACTGAAAGATTGCCAAAAGCCACGTTAAATCCAAAATGGGTGACTGACTCACTTCTAATTTTAGTAATTTAATGTAATTGAATTCCACGCAAACATATCGATACGCAATAAAATATATAATAATTTTACCTGTTCTTAACCTCAAACACATTCAAATAATCTGGTTGGTGGAATATGCGTCAGGGGTCAGCGATTTCACAATTTCAACGCATCGAGTATAATCTCTCAGTAAAACAGGATAGGTCTCACTGACCTTTTGCAGTTCCTGAGACAAGAATTTGAAGTACAACATCTATAAGACATCGTCTTGTATTGTGAGAGGTCGTTTGAAGGTTTGTCAGAGATTGGCATATTGGTTTTGATTGTCGTCATGGCACCCTGGTATGTAGTCAGGATGACAAGTTTAGTCATCAGCCTATAATTACCGGAGATTTTATTCCGACGTGATGCTGGCCAACGAGTATCAATTACCTGGTCTTCATTGATCCTGGCATCTCCTTCGTTAACGTTGTGACTATTGGGAGCAGGAGTGGAAGGATTAGACCCTATACAGAGAAGACGGCTTGGTGAGCCTAACTGGATGGAACGAGCATTGTGGGCATGCATTAGCCGTTTTGTCCTTTCTTTTGACATGTTTATCATTGCGTTCATTTATGATGAATGAGCCATGCCTTCGCGTTGTGTCTCATCGATCCCGAGTAATGATAAGAGGGTATTGGTAAAGTGTCTAATATATGTGTTCATGTTCATGGTGCTGATAACATTATTAGAGAGATTTCCCGAAGGCACGAAAACGTAAACGAACTCGTCATCAGTTTGTGTGTATTGTGACGTCATTTAGTAAATTAATGTTCGTGTATCTTTTATCAATCTTTGAAAAATGACATACAACACAGGTAAAAGTGGGTACAGGTTTTATTAAACCAGACGAAACGGAAACATCGGGAAATTTGGTTGACGGTTGGTGGGCCGATAGATATTGGGCCCAGATATAAGAGTCCTTTTCTTGGCTTTGTCATTCCATATTTATCGATAACTGTTCGATATTTAGTTACTGATCTATGATTTCTGTTTCAATTGCCAGCCTACAGTAACCAAGAAAACTATTACACATCACCAGTTTTACACTGGTTTTAGTTCCTCGGTATTTGGTTAATGTGTTTAATTATAAATTTAATTAACTCAACTGCAAAGTCGGGGTTACGCGGCAAAACCCTTGCATGTGAGTAATCTTCAATAATAGTTGAGAACTTCAGTAATAATTTTACTTGATGACTATCAAATAATGACAAATTGCTGAAAGACATTACTTAGAAATATAATCATGTATAGGTAATAAAATATATAGCTAAGTAAAATTTATTTGCAGCATAAATGATTCACTTAACATTTAGTTTAACCAGTATTAATGTAATTACTTATCATCTTCAATTACTAGAAATTACTTAATATTAAGGAAAAATTACTCTAAATTACTTCGAATTAATGAAGTAACAAAGATTGTTACTAGCTTCACTGAATATTTTACGTATAATGTATTATTTTGTAATGCATCTTTTTAGATATGTTATCTTTGCATTGTAAGTCACTTCAACTAGTATCTGTTAAACACAAACGCTTTCACGAAAAAAGTATTTGCCTACAATGCTTTTTGACTCAGTACAACCGCTCGTCCGCTCGTCCATGGTTAACCTGTCATGCCTATGCCTATACTTCCCAAACATCAGAGGTTTACATCTGGTGAGAGTTTTTACTCTACGCTGTGTTAACTATTATTGTTGCAGACTTTAAAGTATGCATTTTATCGATGAATAAAACATTTTCCTTGGTAATGTTTTACTTGTCGCTGTTATTTTATCTTAAAGAATAGAATAAAACTTTGAGTGTTTGCTTCCTGGTTTTAAGTTTGGACGAGTTATTGTTTTCATGCATTGGTCCGCTGGAGGAGTGGTTTCAAAAGCATGTTTTCTCCAAAGCTCTCTTTCTTATAAATAAAAACAAATGTGTGTCGCCATATTATGGTTTTCACAACTTGCACAGAGCATATTACCAGTCACCAGCCACGGCTAAAGTGAGCAATATTTTACGGGTACTTCGATGTACATCTGATAAACAAGAAGATGACATATCTCCCCAACCCCGGCATCCTCGAACTCCAGGGCATATATGACTTCGCTAACGGTCCGTCATATGCCATGAAATCACTTCTATTTACGACGATAATCTAGACCAATCAGTGAAGCTTCAACAGCGAACACTTGCATTCAATCAGGTAGAGCGTTTATCCTAGCTAACACTACGCGAAGCAAAAATGTTATATGTTTAAATTTATCACAAGTTACGTCTTGTGCGGTGAATGCACCAACTCATTGGTTATCTATATTCAGCAGATTTGGACGTTTCATACACACAAAACGACTACTTTGAATAGGAGTACATCCCGGCATATGACAGACCAACGAGGATGCATCCCCGAAATCTCTATACCAAAAGGCGCAAGTTCCACGTCATAGAATAATGTCACTGTAAAGTCGCAGACGAAATTTACTTATGCCAATAAAGGTTGTTACCTACTACATTTTTAACATATGATAGAAACACAGTTAGAAAAGAATAACAAAAGTCGGAGATGATCCATTCAATAACTGACACAATGCTGATTTGAATATACATGTAATCATATGGCAACATACAACATGACAATGATGTGCCTGGAGATAACATCCAGAAGCACACCTGGGAAAATTTGCAATGTCAGATGTAAAATGAGCGGTTTCAAGTGACAAAATGTGTATGAAAAGACCCATGCACTACCAAATCTTTGGTACAGTAATTCAGTGCATTTTTGACATCAGGTATCCAGTTGTGATTCCCCGTGCTTATGTAAGAGAAGCGCAGGTAGACACCTTTGTGAGCATTGCTGGCCACAGGAGACAACTGATTTCATTGGTGGGTCCTTTAAGCTTCTTTTCAAAATAGTTTTATATTGAACCTAAATTGTTGACGAGTTGTCCTTGTATTGATACAGATATCAAAAGGCATACCAACAGGAAAATGCATAAATATGTATGGTGCATGTAACTTAATGGATAACGTCGCAATTTCGTATATGGTCATCCTACAACTAATCCTAAATGCGCATGCGCTCATTTCGAGCTTCCGCCACAGCCGGACGATGAAATATAGCAGACATTTTATCACCTGACTGTGGGAACCGTCCTCGAAATCCAGGCTATAAATAACTACTGTCCCCATCCGTCAAATACCCTGGACCTACTTCTATTCAAGACGATCGTTTCGAGGCGAGCGCGCGGTTTGACCAATCAGTGAAGCTTCTATAGCAAAAGCTGGCGTCCAATCATGTGGCGCGTTTCTCCTAACACTCGGCGAAGTAAAGACGTTATGTGTTTAAATTTATCAAAAGTTACTTCTCGTGCAGTAAAATGTGACATTTCATTGAATGCCTATATTTAGCATTTTGGGACTTTCCATTCTCGCAAAACGATCGTCTTGAATAGGAGTGGGTCCAGGGTATTTGAAGGATGGAGACAGTAGTTAATTATAGCCTGGATTTCCAGGAAGCATATGACCGTATGAGAAACATGCCAAGCTCCCAATGACCCTTAGCTCGGAGGGTCAATGCTCAACAGATTGAGCAACCCTGTTGCCCACAGCTCCTAAAGTATTCAAGCCGTCAGGGACTACCAGAGTAGCATGACACTACCATGTGAGCCCAGGTAACTTAATATCAATACTTTTATGGTCATGGGCCCCATTCCAAAAAGTGATTTTAGCATCAAGTTGATCATACGGTCTTGAGATCCATCTATTAATCTGAGCTGCATTTGTCACCAACGTCATGCTGGTGTGAGGCTCCAATTTCAAGGTTGAAAAAGAGGTACCCGGGTTGGGCTACGCCATCCCACGCCCCCGCGAAAAAAGGACGGATATGCTCATTGCTGTAATATTTTGTCCCCGCATTATGTCTTGGGGATAAAAAATGATTGAGTGAGGAAAATGTTCTCAAGCACAGCCACAGCCAACTGAAAAGGCATTTTTTTCCAAAACTAAGTAAAAAGTCAAACCTTAAACCAAAAGCATATTGATTTTCAAAGGTTACCAAAAGGCAAAAAAAGTTTGTCTGAGAAGGACTGGAACTTACGTTTTACCGTTGAAATATATGTCTCCCCACAAACGCTTGGCAAACTCTTTCTCATCAATTCCTCCTGAAATGAAGCATCAACACCATTTTCATGAAATAGGAATCTCTCTTTGTTATATCAAGAAAATGTACGCAACCTTTGCCAGGCTGAATATAAATGTAAGCTGACGGAATCCTCTCAGCACATTTTGAAAATCATTGGTGCTTAGCAGGCATCACACAGTGATTTTCAATTGGGAAGTGCTCGGCTACATGAGTGATAGTCCGAAATATCTGTCTCTAGATTGATTTATAATATATTTTTGTGATTTTCAATTATCAATCTATCGTCAGGAGGCATTGGCATGCAAAACCT
>JAUELE010002791.1:0-17138 GCA_031471655.1 Diodora aspera
GTACGACAAGCATTGGGTTACTAAGGCCCTATTCTATCTTAGTGACACCACGCCACTCCCCGGAAGCCCCACAGGGTTTGTGATTTATAAGATCCAAGGGTTATGAAAAATTTAAATTCTTTAACTAATGAATCTTGAACCAATGAAATTAACTTTCTCAATTCTGAAGGTCAGATATTTGACTAGCACAGCAATGCTCCCTACTCTACACTGTGCAGGTCACCATCGCCATTTTGATAATGAACAGTCGGACTACTGGTCGCTAAAAATAAGAAACAAGATCAACAAAATGGTGACCATTCAAAGCTCACCTGGATCACTTTCTTCTGCGTACATTTCCACCCAAAATGGTGGTGGTGACCTTCCTTTGTGTAGAATAGTGCAAACGCATCTAAGGATGGTGCCAGTTTAGTCTGACATTTGCGTGTATTGTACCTGAATGCTGATTGGATTTATCAACACTGACAACTCGATGACTTTTCAGATCTGGGCAAATCTGCAATGAAGTAACATTAGAGGTCCAGATTCTAATCAGATTAGGCAACACAAATATGGATGTAGATTGACTCCTAAGAATAGAATTTCTCGTGTCCTATCACAATGCCTCTAAAGTAAAACACATGTAATCCATGAGTGGATAACAGCAATAACAACATACTATCATGCTGATCGTACCATATCACAGCTGCTTCAACTTTCAATATACACCAAACTACAACTGGACTCTGCAGGAAAATGGACAAATATGCATACAAATTTACAAGTAACAAAGTTCAGTAAAAATGTGGAAAAACGTTAACAGAGTGGCCGTGCAATTCATGTTAAAGAAATCTAATTTAACAGAAGACTTCATGATGATTACTAATTTGAGCTTTTGCATTCAGTGAGTGAGGGGCTGAAATGACCAGGACAAGCAGGTGTGAACTGTGCACGTCCTTGAAAAACAAGTCGTACCTGTCAAGTTGAAACAAGATGAAAAAGTACTAAATGTAAACTTGACCCTTCTATAGACAGTTGGGGCAAGCATATCATAATCGTTGGCGGAGACAAGACACCATTGGTGTCATTTCCAAGTACTTAAACACTGACATTAATATCTTGTGACTGACTGACTTTATTTAATATCTTCGAACATGAAATAAGGTAACCCAGAGGCTCCATTATCAGACAGGAAGTACTTCCCAACCAACACTTGGATTCAACTTGACCTGAAGCCCTGTTACCCAGGACTTGACTTTGACCGTGACCCACAGATTTGACATTACTCCTATTAATGATCACTTTGGATTTGACAGTTCTGATACACTTCAAAACAATGCTATAACTCGTTACAACATAATTTGTTTTATTTGGGATTACATTTCCTTGAAAAATAGCTATTCTGCTACTATTGGGGTTGAGTCCCATCCAGGATTCGAACAAAGGGTCAGGCACCCATTGTCAGCACTAAAGATCAGTGATGTAGACCACTCAGCCACCAAGACTTCGCTAAAAAGGCAGTTCTGCAACTGAGTTTTCTACATAGCAGAATAGCTACTTTTCAAGGAAATAAAATCCCAAATAAAACAAATAATGTTGTATTTGATCATTTCCTAAAACTTTCATTGCATATTTCACCACCATAACTCCTTGTTCTTGTTCTTACCCTGGCCGATTTAAAACTATCAGCTATAAGTTTAAGACAACAACCCCATCATGCCTGAACCAACATGGGATTGTTCAACAGACATGCAACAGTTGGTTACAAATCTTTATCCATTACCTGTACAAAATGCATAAATATGAGACTACAACGTAATATGTACAACATTCTCACTCTGTCCCTTGAATAAAAATATACAATGTTCTCCATGAAGATCACCAAATCTTCTTACCAGTTCATAACATAAGGGAGAAACCAGAACAACAAATCCCGCTGAAACAAAACCTTTGTCATGGTTATTTGCAGAAACTCATAAATATCTCTAATGTCATGCTACTTCTTTTGGAGACTTTTGGCTAGACCCTCACATACTCATCTATGTTTAGCACTGACTGATACAACCAGTAGACAAAATGTATTCCTACATTTTCTTGCTTTCTCCCTTCAATGAAGGTCAAATATATTCGTGGAAAATATAAGGGATCGCAGGTTGTATCATGTCAATAGTTGATCCAGTGAGGGATTCTGGGTTTTTCAGCAATCTTTCAGCCACATCACCATGTTCTCACCAACATCACATTGGTGTTTGGGCTCCTGTCTCTCCCGGCTGAAAGAGAGGTGCCGAGGCGGGACTCTAACCACAACCGCCAAGGCTGGCAGATTGCTGGACTGACATGCTAACCACTGCGCCATCACGTGCTCCAGGTTGATCCAGACCATGCACAAGTGATGCTAGCACAGCAGACTGTCAGGGCCTGTGGTGGTTGCACTTCTTACAGACATGACTGTGGCTGTCTAATTCACGTGTACGAGTGTAATTATGGGCCTGTTGTTAAAGGAACATGATAGGAGATGCAGATATGCATGCAGTAGGATTTCGTCGTTCTGTAATTGATGTATCAATGTTTTAGTCAGACCGACTTGAAGGTTTTTTTTAGTTTTTGTTCGGTATTGGAGATGCAACTCTGATCATGTCCCTTTAAAGCTTATTTGTTAGGCTGTTCAGTCATCCCTTATTGTTTTTCTTCAATATAGTCTCAGGATCTATACAAAAGTCTCTTTCTACTGGAATGGTCTATATTGCAAAATCAAAACAATGAAACTAGATCAGTGGGTAGATCTATCTAAATTCAACCTCTGGTTCCAGTTTCCAATAAACAATCATATAAATTACATGATTAAACTTGTGGTTATTTTGGTTGTTAAAAATAATAATAAAAAGACGATTTGTAATTAAAAAAGTAGGGGCTTGCTGCTGAGGGTTGCACAAGAGCTGATTGGACAAGCAAGTTTGGTAACTGACATTTGAATTTCCGAATGTCACTTCACAACCAGCGAGTAATACATGTATGAACCAACCATGGTTTGCACAGACAACCATAAAGAGAAACGGAACAACAGATCTTACTGTTGTTGAGAAGAAAATAATACCAACTAATTTTAAAAAAGGAGTTCATAACTTACAATTTTAACCTGGAAAATATATTTTTCAGTCAGCTGACAGGAGCTCCCAAAATTTCAATCTGATTGTGAAAGGAAAGTTCACTCATCGAGTGCATTTTAAACTTATATATTCACTGTGAACTACACGTTAGCAATATGTCACATTTACATCACAGCACCCACTTTTCATACTGTCAAACCAGTATACATCTTAAAACTTGCAAGCCCCAGCTACAGATGAAAAGATAGCAACAACTAGAATTACTTTAAAAACAACTTGTGCGTAATAAATATCTGTATATATGAGAATAATCATAATATTGTGTATCACAAAGTATAATAGCATGCATATTCATGCATAAATGAATGCCTATTGATCACAAACATACAATAAAGTACAGGAGAAAATACAGGACTGAGAATGACCAAGATAGTTGGGAAAAACATATTCACAGCCAGTCAGTTTAAAATGCTTGTCCTGATATAGCTTGTTCATGCAAGAATGAGTGAGTGATTTAGGGTTTTACATGGGTTTCGGCAATCTTTCAGCCACATCGTCCGAATGACCAGGGTAATAATGTTGATAGCGCCTAGAGCAATCGCCGAATGATTGGATTTGTGCGCGAAATAAGATTACATATTATTATTATCACCAAGGTCTCACTAACATCACGTCAGTGTCAGGGCTCCTGTCTTTCCGGGCTGAAAGCGAGATGCCCGGAAGGGACTCAAACACAACTGTCAAGGCTGGCAGATTGCTTGGCCGATGTGCTAACTACTGCGCCATCCTGCACCCCCATGCAAGAATGAACTTTGAACAAATGCCCATTAAACATGAATTTGGTGTATGTGTGTGCCCATCAAAAATGAATTGTGTATGTTTGTGTTTGATGGGTGGTGTATGAGTGTACGAGTGTTAGTGTGTGAAATGGTGCTTAACAATGCTGTTGGCAGTATTTCAGGCATAGCATGACGACTTTACATGAATGTGACAGGGGAAATACACACAGGTGACAAGAGCCTGTATTAAGCCCTGTCAGCTCAATAGTGAGCACATTAAGTAAATCCTCAAGCATGTACACTAAATTACATTCACCCGTGAAACATTCACTGACATATTGAATTGCTTCAGTCATGACAATACCTACAAGCTTAAAACTTTAGCAAGTTCAATTACACTTACAACTGCTTTGAAACAACATCATTTTTCTAAAATAACATTTTAATCTGGCCCCCATTTTATGAAAGCATTGTAACATTAAGATATCATAAATATACGACGAGGTTTAAAGGAGCGTGATCAAAGATGCAGGTATGCCAATCTATGTTCAGAGCTTGTCTTTCTGTTCATCTAGTAATATAATACCGTGCTGTATTTAGTTTACGCAAAGGTTTCACACTAATTGAGACGATAAAGAAAAGGAATTTTCCGTCTTCGTCCAAAACGGTGATACTTCATAACGGTGACATGCGATTGGACGAAACGGTCACAATCAGGCGAAATGTAGTCGAAACGGTGACACTTTTTGGACACAACAGTGACAACAAAAGATATATATATATATATATTAATCGATCATTACACTGAATTGTCCGTAGATTTTCGTCAAGTTTGGCGTGTCACCGTTTTGGCTTGTCACCGCTTTAGCTATAACCCATAAAACGATGACATCACAAAAATGGGGAACCTTTAGAATTAATTCTCGAGTTCGAGTAAGTAAACCTTTTGGCGAATAAAATTTAGTTAGCCGTCCATTATTTTCATTAGGATTTCACCGTTATTTAAATGATATATCGTTGTTGTACTCAGACCGATTTGAACGTTTTTACAGTTTTTATTCGGTATTGGAGATGCAACTTTGATCATGTCCCTTTAAGATGTAGCAAGTTTTAGCCTTAGTGTTAACACGCTATGTAAATTTAGGAGAGCTTTGTAACACGATAAAAAAACGTTAAGACATGGATTAACGCGACGTTTAGGAGGTGTATCGATAGATAAGATGCTTTCGTAAAACGGGGGCCTGTACATCAATCAAGTTCTATCAACAAATAAAGTTTTCAAGATGGCTGCTGTGACTCCATATTTGATTTTGGATTTCACCCAGAAAATAACCTTTCGGTTTACATATACATATTGCAAAAACAATCTGTCACCATAATGCGACATGATGTGTGAGATGTGAAGAGAGAGAGACAGCTTCAACACAAAACAACAGAAAGAAAAGTCAAAGCAAAGATCCCTGTATTTACTGCCTTCTGTGGTGAGTGATGGAGCTACCTCGAACCTGAAGATCATCCTGAGAATGTCAGCATCATAATATAAGCTTTCTTTGGTTTTGTTAAAAGTCGATGAAACAAAGGTATGAATATATATTATTACAGCTACAAGCCACCAACACTGATGAGAACAAACACAGAAACAATAGCTTTTGTTAACACTCTGACAGTGGCAGATATTTTGCTTTTTCGAAACACTGCTCTTCTCCCAAGGTCCAAGTCCCTAGTCCTTACCTAAACCATATTTACTAAGCTTACACATGTGTATGCTAAGCCTACAGGGGAACACTGGGTGAAGTCCTCGCATACAAGACATTTATTCATTGTGCAATATTCCGACAACATAATTCAGCTCCTTCACTATGTTACCGTATTCCACACTACCGGTATTTAGAATACGTTATTACAGAGAGAGTGAGTGAAATGGTGTGAAACATTGCAGTGGGCAGTATTTCAGTCATAGAATAACGACATGTCACTCTAAAATGGTGGCAGAGAGAGAAGAGCAGCTTTCGTAACTTTTAAACAGTATCACTAAATTCTTAGACCACTATGTCGCTGTCTCACAAAATGATCTTACTTTCAATCCAATCTTTATTTCTCAGAAACTCCAAACTCAGCAAAGCAACAAATTATTCCCATTCCATCAAAAATCGTAGAGCAAAGAGCTACAGATAAGCTTTTGGCGACAACTGAGTATAATACCCCTCAGATAATTGTGTTCTCATACTTTCAATTGCGTTACAAAGATATTTTACCCTATGGAACATTTTGCAACTGCAGTTTAATATCAGTTAAACACACTTGCAGATTTGAAACTGGCCCACAACAACGTAATACATACTTGTTCTCCTCTATGGCCTGTGGGAAGCGGTGTATTTGATCAGTTAACACAACCAACACCGACGGCCATATACCCTCCATTTAACTAACTACTAAGTGGTAAACCAATGTGGTAAACATTTTTAAACAATTGGGTAAAGCATGTTTTGTTTGCTTTTCATTATGCAATGCTTTTCAAAAATTGCGTATTGGCAAAATTTTACAGTGTATTTATGCAAATAAGCAAATAACCCATGAGCAGTTTTAGAACTCAGATTGAGTTGGTTGAAGTTGCTCTGTGAGATGAGATGGCAGATGTAGCTCAGATTTAAAACTTGATCTCAAGACTTTACACTGCACTTTGCACCAAGATTGCTCTGTGGAACCTTGCCCTTATATGAACAGGACTTGTCATACTGACTCGTATTTTCAATATGGTTTCCAATGATATTTCATCTACAAGATGACTTGTTTTATTTGGTTATTTAACTTTCTTGAAAAGTAGTTCTTCTGGAACTGTTTGGGTTGAGCCCGATCCTAGATTCAAAGTCAGGCAACAATGACCAGCAATGAAGATCGATGATGTAGATCGGTCTGCCACCGAGACTTTGATAAAGTTCAGCAACTGAGTTTTCTACACAGTCGACATTCAGTACCACCATAATAGGTAACTGTGTTCCCATTTCCTAAACTGTCACTGAATACATTAGTAATATACCAGCTATATCACTATAATGTGAAGTCTCCTATCATTGGGCTGAATGATAAATATTGCTGAAAATGAGTTCAATGGACACAGAATGAATGTAAACTGAGCAACTACTCGTCTGGATGGAATACGAAACTGCAACTACTTTAGCCGACAGATTACAGAGACGACTAACTACTACATGTGGCATATCGATTTCATAGAGAACTATCAGTTTTTAACAACGTTGAATAAACTTCGCAGGATGGTATGGTACATATACGGGAGCTACATGATTGTTTGACATCCATGTAAGCCCCTATTAGATGTTAAATAGCACCATGATAATACTGGATCAAAATAAAAAGTTACGACGACTGAGCTGAGTTGAGCTAAGCTGTGCCTAAGTGGATGATGGACCGGTGTTGTTCAGTAGACGAACAGGTCGGGAAACTGCATCTCAAACACTGGGACCGAGGTTGGAAGGTCGTCCTTCCCGCCGTCCTTGCTGAAGCCGTTTACGGCTCGTGGTCCGGTTAACTGGGGGTTGTCCTCAACCATATCCAGAATCTCACTGAGCTTGTTGTGGAAGTGGTTAGACTGAAATGAAGTCCACAAGGAGAGATGAGCATGAAAAAATCACAGACAAAACATTGAGAGATTCAAGCCAACAGCTTGCCCTCACCGAATTGTTGAGTTCACCTGCAACCCCCATGGTTGAAGAGTTGAAGTGAACTGATGTATCAGTTTTTACAAAACGTTTTTGGACAGTTGGTCTTGCATGGTGGAAGTTCGTGTCTGACTGGAAGGCAATTCCCGAGATGAAATATCAATACAGAACTACACTTCTCATAGTAGTCATATAGGTAGTCTGTCTCCAAGACCCTAGAACATTAGAATTTCCCTTTCAAGATTATTTTATCAAAATGAGTTATATTAAATATTAATAAGTATGTCATGATTTACTTAACCCAGTGCCCCGAACATTCGGCCTACATACTGACATTTTGCTGGCTCGGAGGCAATTTTGCCGGGTTTGATGTTGGTCCTACATTATATTAATATATTATATTTGAAGCCTGATGTTTTACACTGAAAATGCAATCTTTCAGCTTAAACACAACTTGATAACGACTACACCAAAGGAGAAGATAGAACAACAAAGAGAAGAGTGAAAGCAAGATCCCCATTTTAGTCACCTTGTACAACAAGTATTGGGTCATGTCAGCCTTATTCTATCTGACACAACATCACTCCCTGGAAGCCCCACAGGTTAGATAACAAAGAAAAGAGCGAATGCAAGATTCCTATTTTAATCACTTTGTAAGACAAGCATTGGGCTACTGGGACCCTATTCTTTCTTAGTGACACAATGCCACTTCCCAGAAGAGTCAAAGGTGGCCTAGAATCATAACCTCAAAACAATTACTGCTAACAGACGAAGATAAAATTTGTCTTTGCTACCTTAGCTTCTGATCTTGCAACAATCTCCTCGAAAGGGGCCGTCTGGAAAGTCTCTAATATCTCCTTCCTCTTCCGGTCTTCAATTTCCTTATTACTGCCAGTGTCCGCTGAATAAAGCAAATTTTGTTTAATGAGCAAGTGAAATGAGGTTTAACGTTGTTGTGGGCAATAATTCAGCCAAAGTGCAATGAGAGTTTCATTTAACTATGAAATTCTTTAAATTAAACAATTAAAGTCTCATCAATCTTGGTGGGAGTTACTTTTAAACAGAATTTCGATGAACACATTAAATGGTTTACAGTCATATCACCAAAGCTTTGTGAAACCAGATTCAGTAGACTGAAACTAGCATCCTAAGGTACCAAATACAGTTAGAGTCATGTGATCCACCAACCAAAATGACAGAAGCTATACAAAGTTGAATTGAATTGAACTTTTACATTACATTGGCAATGTTTCAGCCATAATCGAACATAATGTGCAAGCAGCACATTGAAGAAGAAGACAATTCACAAGATGATGACCAATTAAGTCACAATGTATTTATGGTTAAAGCCCAAAAACTTTGCTTGGGCAATGGACAAAGGCTGTCTCCCAAGCAGCCAAACATGATAACACAACTAGTTTCTTCTTACCCAACATTTTCTTCAAAGACTCCACTGTTATTTCTTCATCAATATTTCTCTGCAAGAAAGACATCTAAATTTAAATACATTCTTCCCTAATTATCACTCATTTACAAATGAATTTCCTTTGCTCCTGGAATTACAGCACCCAGTATGAACAGAACTGAGTTACTGTTATCCATAATCTACTAATCCACTGATCTAATCCGCTAATCCATTAGTCGCTGCAATGAATAAGCTTACATGTTATATTTTTTTCTGCATGGCCTATAAAACTCAAACAGAACCTGTTAAATATTCAGTGACAGTTTAGGAAATGATCTCTTTAACTGAGATTTCTACATAGTCTACATTCAGTATCCCCCTGATAGGTAACAGAACCAGGCCTCCAAGCCTCTTTATGATTTATTTATGATTTTATGCTATTTTACTTAAAAAATTATGATTTTTTATGCCCAATAGAACTAAAATTTATGCTTTATAACCAACAAAAGTGTGTTTTCAAATGACTTCCAGGATACAAGAATGTTACTAATATACCATGTCGGTAAACAGTTTCGCGGGTATACATAGGTATACATACATACACAGCACAATTTGGGCAATAAAGCATGACATGTCAACAGACAGACACGCATATTTCATCACGACATTTTTCGAAACACCAAATGTTATGAATTTTATGATATTCTATGCTACTTTGCACATTTCATCAAAAATGTATGATTTTTATGATTTTATGCCACTCTGGGAGGCCTGTGATACAAACAAAAGGTGCTTGCATCTGAAATCGGATCAAGACTAAACACGGCGTGCCTGATGGATGCAACGACTGATGACTAAACCCTTGGAACCCTGTAAAACGTTATTACAAGAAGAGCTGATCTTGTTTATCGATGCCAAGCTGTACACAAGAATAACACATGCTTTAACCAAAAAGTCACGGCTGAAAATGACACAAGGGCACTAATCAATGGCACTAAGATCATTATTATGAAATGATGATTTTATCAAAGTCTGCTCTTCAGATCGTAGAGCACCGAAGACATCCTTCTTTCAATTTAGCCAGGTGTCATTGCTGACAAATTACTATCTGATCACGCATTTCGTTTTGATGAAGGCACCATATTCTGATGTCGCAATCTTTCCTGTCTGTAACGAGTTTACATTAGGACAAAAGGGCCATTTATGCTGGAGTGACCTCAAAGCCATTTCAGTCAATACTGATTGATGTCAATACCTTGCCCAGGAGCAAACAATAAATAGTTCTGGGTGGAGAAGACAAACAAATATCTTGCCCTCACCCAGAATGCCTTATTTTGTTTTATCGTAACGAGGGGGGGGGGGGGAGGTAGCTCAGAAGGCTGAGCGTCGACCTTCCAACCAAGGTAGTTGGTTCGACCCCCTTAGGGGCTTGGCATGTTTCTTTGCAGTAGTCATATGGTGTGCTGCCACATTGTGGTTTCATCATTGGTTTGTCAGTACCAACCGTAGCTCGCAGGTTTCACTGCATTGACACCTCCCAGCTCCCCAATGGTGATGCGGGCTTTCCTCCTGCACTCAACTGGCGAAAGTGGACATATGGCTAAAAGAGTTCTACTATAAATCCAAACCAACCCACTTATCGTACGTTGATATGTTTTTGTAAATTCCAGAGATGAGCAAACAAGGAAACGAGCACGCTCCCTTAAGGTTCAGTTGCCTCATCGATCCTCATAAAATTGCCATGTTTACTTTTCTGCATTGGAGGGACACGACGTCACATCCGTTTCAATTTCCTCCCACCTTTCGCTGATCGCATTTGCAGTCTGGTAAACATGCTATTGGACACAGAGCACAGACTTGTACACATGCAATTCCAAATCCTATCTAAGATGTACATATTAGTCCAAGGATCGTTGGAACACAATGAAGGCGCCAAATGCCATTTTCAAGTCTGGAGTAAAGGAAACTTGATTTTATTCCAACGTTCAAAAGGACTACCCAGATTAGAGAAGATTACGTAATTTACTGTCGGCTCCCTCCCAGGTATTTACATGTATAAGGATAGGATATTATTGGAACGTAATGTCATCATTACTGATAAGCGTCTGAAGGACATAAAAGAAGTTTAACATGCGCAACGACTGAAATGCTCTGGTTCGGGTCAGACACTGCACGTATATGGAACTTCCAATGTGAATAGGTGCGATGGTTTTCATTGCAGGTATTGTAACTATTAACATACCACATGAAAACCGCATGGCGCACGTGCTTTGCGAAGCAGATGATAAAATGGCACGTGCCACGTAGAGAAATGCGTGCCGACTTTATAGTATATGTGAAATAACGACCAAGCCCTCGGTCGAGGCCGAGACAATCTCCCTCGCTACGCTCGACGATTATCTCGGCTACCGACCGCAGGCTTGTTGTTGTTTGAACCTCAGAGACCGAAGGTCCGTATTTCTTATCAACACATTCATTCATATCGATTTGCCGGGTCCTTCTTTCTGTGTCAGATGTGAAGTCGTGTCAAGTACACTTACAAATGTAGCAAAATATAATCTCCTAATTGGGACTTCGTATCTCCTAATCGGGAGATAAAGGCTTTGGTGCACTGACGCTGAGATAAAAATAGATATCGTATGACGTTTAACAAAGAATATGCTACGACTTAAAATTAATTTGAACAAATATTTATATAAAATTGACACCAATTACTGCACAGAGCGACTAAATACATAAACCAACATTTGTTCGACAGTTTTGACATGTTCTGATATTTGTTTCAGGTGATCAAGATGATGATTACGGTTGTCAGTATCTACGCCATCTGCTGGTTACCGCTCCACGTCATCACTTTGTGGGGTGACGTAGACCACACAATCTACAACTTTGAATACATGAGAGTCGTGTGGATTAGCGCTCACTGGTTAGCCATGAGCAGCTGTGTGTACAACCCATTCGTCTATTGGTGGATGAACAAGAAATTCAACGAAAACTTCAGACTTATATTTCTACGGCTCAAGTGTGTGTGCATAAATCCACCAAAATCTTACGTAGGAAATGACTTCATCGCTTTTCGAAGCAGCACCAACTTCAGTCCGCCTGCTTCTGAAACATTACTGTCAACGCTCATCTCCACAGATGATCATCGAGATCAAGGCTGAGCAACGAACAGATGCAATGACCATTGACATACATGTACGAAAACGTCTCCCCGCAAACTGCAACCTACAGTTTGTCTGAACCAAAGACGAGTAACGGGGAGGTTGATTTAAGATGAAAGCATCAGTTGAGGTTCTGCAAATTGCGAGTATGTAAATAACTCCAAAAATAGGATGAATACAATACTTTAAAGAACGCACACACGATTTGTCTTAACCAAAGACAAGGATCATACAGAATGGTCAACGGAGACAACGCAAAAATGGCGAATCTACTAGTTGTTGGTTTAGTAAGGCCAAGATACGTTTCATGTTTAACTCTTTCAGCGCCGAAGGGACTCGCAACACTGCTGTCACCTACTGAGAAAAAAAAAATAATTCAAAACTGAAAGGGTTAAACACACAAAGTAGTATCAGCTTACAGTTCTTGGTTGTCATGTTTTACGAGAGAACAGAACATAAAAAAACTAGCTCAGAACGAGAACACAACGAGACGACTACGAGCCGAGTCTTTATTAATTATATTGACTGTCAAGTGATAGTGGTTGAAATTTAATATTTTGTTTACAGTGTATATTTGTTATATTTTAAATATATATTTTTCCATACGTGTTCTGTCCAACATCACCTACCATTTGAAGAATTGTAGAATGACACGCTTTGCATGTTTCGTAGTATGACATTTGAGACCAGACATTTGCAACTTTGATAGATGAGGCCAATAAATGGACGCGTGGCATTGACCTTTCCTGATCTGGGTAGTTCTTGAAGTCCACAAGTCTCAAAGTTGGACACTCCCTGTTACGTGAATGTGCATCTGACTTGAGTTGCCCATCAACATATAACTGGCACCAGCAAGGAACCAGCACACGGAACCATCAATCCACACGGAACCAAAGCAATCAATCAAATACCTAGAATAGAATCATCGCGTGGGGCTGGATGTAATAATTTTGTCAAAGGTCTGTGGAGTTCGACTGAAATCAAATTTTTCACTTTTCTGTCCATTTCTGCTTGAGCTGCGCTACCCAATCTGCTACAACTATCATCAAGTAGCTTTATGCCATTGAGACGTCAAGCATTACCCGAATTAAGGCTGCGGGAATCAGAGCAGCACTCCCGGGGTTTTGGCGATTACTTTTTAATGGATGGTAAATTTCAATCTCATGCTATGGACAGACATTATGAAGATTTGTCTGGCCCAGATGACCTCTAGATTGACACTGGACTGTTTCTAATTTAATAATCAACTTTCGATAGTAACCGGATGAATTGTCGACTAGGAATCTGTAAATGTTGCACGTAACTAAAACGAAAAGAAACATTTGGTTTGAAAAGAACTGCCAGTGGATATTCCTGTAGTGTCATCGGAGCATAAATGCAGCTTAAAATACCTAGGAACAGGTTCTCTGGGTGCAACAATGATTCATGAGCGGAGAAAAGAACATAATAAATCACAGAGAAGTAAAAAGATGTGTACCATGTTGCTGGATTACCGCAGGACACACAAAATGCGAATATGAATTATGAAATAACTGGTATCCAAATTAAAGTGCACAATTCGAAATATCATCCGTAGGACAAAGCTGTTTAGACGAGTTAATGCAATTTTGATAGATTGGACTAGAAAGTTGCGTGCACGTGCAATTCATAAAACCCATGACTAAACATTCTGCTGCAACATGGTTAATCTGCCGCATGTTAACACGTATACTAATGGAGATGAATGACAAAACAATCTACGAGAAGCATAAACAAAATCAGAATGTAATGTACAGTCCTATATGTACTGCCATCGCTCTGTCCGCAGTTGCACACTCCCGATGGCGGAGGGGGAGAGTCACTGCGCAGGTCATGGCTCAACTTACATGTGGCCGACAGTAGGAGGTCGATGGTTAACTTCTGAATTGAAGTAAATATAGTTTCATAATGAACCCGAAAACATGATATTTGTACAACAATACAATTATTAAGTTTAAGTAATAGATTACACATGTCATAGCAGTGGTCAATCACGGTGGACAATGTAGTGTAACGAGAATGGACTCCACACAAGGATATGTTGCGAGTAACAAGTTCACCATGAAGGATTATCAAGATCTTTCATTAATTAAGTGTTGATGTGTCTGTTGTTAACACACCGAGTCATGTAAAGCACGTTAAGAAATAAATGTTATATGTAAACCTAAGAGTGTTTACTTTGTCAAGTGTGTCTCTAACTGATCAGGTTGCTATTGTAAATCACATTTGTGTAACACAACAAACATAATATTCCTGTACTGAAGTCTTCCATGAGTGCAAATAGAAGAATTTATTTGTTTAAAAGGTACTCTGATTGCACGTTTCTCCGGCTATCATCAGAGATATCAATGAAACTTTCAGTTCAGATGAATTATCCCAGTTACGCAAAGACAATTGGTAGTAGGACTATGCTAGTTATTATTGTCCCCCGGTACAATAGGGTATACTATTTACCTGTCCTATTTTTACAAAGATATGAGGTAGTAAAACTATATCAACACAAACAAATATGACTCCAAGGATGTTACAGTGGGGTTATTGTTGTCAAGCGAACCTATGTCAGTCTCTGAACATGCTTCACCTTGACACCGAGTCATATACTATACACTCTTTAAAAAAAAAAAGGAGAAAAAAAGGAAATATTGGAATTTCAAGGTAAATAACAAAATAATGAGTTTGGTGTGGACACAGTCACCGACTGCAATGAAGATAACATGAATTGCTCTACAACAGAGCACCAAAACGCAGGCAATGGTGCGCACGTGCAGCACGTGGAAATCCCAAACACGTTGATAGCTTCTGATTGTATTCTTGTGTTGATTTTGTTTGTCTGAGACATCCTTTGATTGTTTTGTTCGCAATGCGACGTCTCCAAAGTGATGAACATATATAAGCAATTGGTATGCGTGAAACTGGCAGCCGTTTCCCAGTCTGTGATTAGCAGATTATGGGACAGGTAATGTTGAAGATCGACGTCGTTCAGGGTGTCCGTGGTCAACAACAAACGCCCAGGATAGGTACCCAGGCTCTGAGAAATCGCACTCAAATAGCAAATCAGATTGCTGCCAACCTACAACAGTGACAGGTCAGACGATTAGAAATCGTCTACACGATGCCCATCTTCATGCTAGACGGCCTTTGAAGGCCGCCATTGACCAACCGCCATATTGCCAATAGACGCGAATGGTGTACACAACGCAGGAACTGGGAAATCGTCGGTGGTCACGTGTAATGTTCTCAGATGAGAGTACACTTTAGACTTCTTTGATAAGCGTGGTTGCATCTGGCGATGTCGTAACGAACGTCATGCCAATGTTAAACCTGAGGCAGCATGACAAATTTGCTGGTGGGTCTGTTATGATGTGGGGCGCGATCACTAAACCCCACACCATATCATGCAAGGAAGAGTCACTGGCCAGTACTATCGGGACAACATACTGACACCTTATGTTGTCCCGTTTGCACGACGTGACGGCCGCCGTTTTGTCTTTCATGACGACAACGCCCGTGCTCACCGTGCAAGACTAGTCAATAACCACCTTCAACGCACAATATCCATGACGAAAAAATGTCAACTTTCAATTTTCGTTTCTCACCCATTCCGTCTTTCACGGACCATGACAGCACGTAAACTGTTGAGATAATGAAATAGCGGGTGAATTGATTACTCGATTCCTTCTTTGCAAAGATACAATTAGTTTGGGACCAATTATTATCATCATTAGTTTGTTATTGGCATTACAGTTTCAATATCTCCTACTTGTATTGCAGAGTATATATCAAGAGAATACATATGTTCGATGTTTTCGACAAGCAAGATAGATCACAAGCGAATGCATTAGTGGTTACTGATTACATTTCCAAACATTGACAGATCAGATCGTACAAGGCATGAGACAATAAACTGATTGCTCTCCGACTTCATTGTGTAAACCACTATAACCACCACTTACAGGCGATCTGCTGAGCAAAATTTCATTCGTGCCACTTTGCTTAAACACTTTCCTCATGTTTGGCAAAATTACGTAAGATGTTTTTCATTCGTGCATTTTGTCGCAAGTATCAACCGTGTTTGATAATGTTCGGCACGAATGACATATATATTCCCTCCGTGTGTACCAAACCGAAGCAAAGTACTTACGTCTTTTCTTCGCGCCGCTGCAGGGCTTGGAATGATGACGTTTGTGAAATTGTTTTCCTGTGGCTTGCAATGTTTCAACTGCCTGCTGTTGTGTTCCAACTATGCCCAGTCTTCCCTGCATATGTAATTACAAGTGTACGTTGTGTGCGCGCTGTCCAAAGAGGATAGCGGACGTAGTTCCAGTTCCACATCATTCCTCAAAGCAACAAACAAAGACGATGATAACGAATATTAATATGAATATCGAATGCGCACCTATTTCCCAAACGAAAATAAACAATAAGTATTAAGTTTCGAGCACGAATTGTATTCATCGACGTGGATCTAACTTGTGGCGACCATTGTTCTTTTTAAAACAAATATACTTTCGTATCTAAGTATACTGAACCACAAAAGAAACGTCACCATGGATAGATATATGAGAAACCTTATTTGTCCAAACACTGTGAACATACTTTAAGATATATTAAAAACATGAAACTTGGCAAGACTAATTATTAAGGTTGAAATTAAAGTGTCAAATGTTCTTAAAGTGAAACACAACACTAGTCTCTGAGAAAATGGCATCACGAGTCAGTATCTCGTGTGTCCGCCATGGGGATTAATGACTGCCGTGCCACGTCGATACATGGAATGGATGAAGCGGTTGATAAAGATCATAGGCACTTGAGCCCACACTCTGAGGAACGCCCGAGTTGTCGGTCTTGGTCGGACGTCATTCAGCAGTCTTTGAATCTTGTCCCACAGGTGCCCAATGGGATTTAAATCGGGACTGAGGGCAGGCCACTGCATGGTTCTAATGCCATACTGCTGGAGGAAGTAGCTTGTTCCTCTCGTAGTATGATCACGGGTGTTATCATGCTGAAAC
>JAUELE010002902.1:0-17136 GCA_031471655.1 Diodora aspera
GTTTTCGTTCGATAAAACGGGATAAAAACAGATATGAAAGGTAACTAATCATCTATGATAACTCTTCCAATGTCAGGCTTACATTCGCCGAAGATTCTTTGTTACAATAAGAGCGAATGGTACGTATTTTAGGTTTTGGACCGATTATCCAGCCGCAACTTTGATTATGTCCCTTTAAGACATATATTTTGCAAAATAACCATCATTCTCATTGTTAGAATTGGTGTTGTGTATGCGTGCCTGCGTGCCTGTGTGCGCGCGCGTGTTTTTTATGTTTGTGTGTGTGTGTCGGGGTGCGATAAGTGCAATATTATTATTATTATAAGAATAATTCAGAGAGTAGCCTCACTAGATGAACGAGTGTCAAGGGTCTGGTGGCATTCTAGCTAATATTTCAAGCAGCAAGTTGCTTGTCACATAAATTATAAATTGTTCCAACTTTATTGGCCCCGTGTCACAAGACGCTTGGATCTGTCAAACAGAGTCTAAGTCTTTTGAAACGTTCCAGAGTCATTAATATTTCACACAGTCCAATCACTTGTCACTCTATACAAATGCACTAACCATAAGATGCTGCGCACAAATGTTCAATAATCGTTTGCGGCCTAAAACAAAACAAACCACTTTATTATGCAATAGACTGCGAAAGGGTTGACATGAAAGCTTTCAACGGTTGATATTATCAAGCAAGAATACACACTACATGGTTAAATTATGCAGGAACTCTTTATATATGATAGCGTAAGAGATCTCCTGACGAATACAACAATGTATGAAGTATACCAACACATCTTTATTGCAGTTGAGTTGCTTTAAGGCTTTGCACGGCAATGTTTCAGCCACAACAACGTTATGTGAAAGCTGCACGCCGCTTGAGACCACGGTTCGAAAAGGGATCCATTAAAAGAAAAGTGAGAGCAAATGTCCACATTTACGAGAAGCATTTGGTTACTGGAGCTGTTTTCGTTCTAAGTGACATCACGTCACTTCCTGGAAATCTCATAGGGTCGTTACCATGAACAGTTTTGTGAACATAAAACGTCTCGGTCAATCAATGTAAATATCGGAAAACGCGCTCGACTCCGAGGACCAGTCCTTATAATGCTGATCTCTGATGTACTTGATGTATGCACAATATGGACTTAATGCGGCAATTAATGCTTATTCAAGGGCCAGTGAAAACCTTTTAGTATTAGTTGGAAGAAACAAGTACATGCCCAAGCGTACTTCAATGATCCACCCTTATGATGCTGATCCTGGATACATTTAATGTACGAACAACTTGGACTTAATTTTGCAATTATGAATGAATTAATAAATAAATAAGTATTTATAAAGGTCCATGCACGCGAGCATGCTCAACTCGCTACAAAACATATTCAAGAATCAAGGTAAACATTGAACGTGGAAGATATGACTATTGAGAGAAGTAAGATGAGAATAAATGTGTTTAAGTCAGATTTTGAAAGTTTCAAGAGTTGGTGGTGTTTTATGCAGAGTGGCAGAACATTCCACAAAGTTGGAGGGCTGTAGGAAAACATTCAGCCTGTAGTTAGGAACTGTCTGCTTGTAGATTCTGTTACTGTGACTGTAAACCACGAGTGGAAGTGTATGGACTAAGAAGTTCAGAAAGGTAGGTTTATTCAGAAAGTGTATTCAAAGGCCAATGAGAACTGTCTTAGTGTTAGTTGTATACTGAAGCAAGTACGTGCTAAAGTAGGGCCATGTTTACATGCAATCCTGGTATAATGCCACCCTTCAAGTCCTTATTAAATCTCGAGGACAAAACTCAGTACTTCAATGTGTCTATGCTACAGAGCATGTATAATGGAGCATAAGTGGTATACCTAACAAACTGATGAGTAATCTAGATACAAGACATTGTCACAACAGATATGATCCACGGTACAAGGGCCGCTCTATTGACTCCATTTAAATATGCTGATTACGAAAACCACCGTACCCTGGCCTATGTAATTCATACCATTTATATACAAGAAAAAGCTCTTCGTCTAACCCCAATGTGAAAACATCATTGTTATAACATCGTCTTTCATGCGTGTAGTCAAAAATTGCCTTTCTTAACTTAACAAGCCATGGAATTTGAAATGAGAGTATTTTTTTATTTGGAAAACGTAGATTTGTCCTTTGCCCTCCCGAGCATACATAACTTGCAATTATACGCATATAGTGACGGTTAGTGGTAGTTTGAAATGTATCCAATATTTGTTCTGAAAGCATAAGGTAAAAAAATGCACATCGCAAATACTGAATGTGCGAACACTATCATTTAGGAGGCAGTAATTATTAACATGTGTATAAACATTTAGTCCCCTTCAACAACTTGGACTTTGAAGTACAATGACAAAATTGCTTCAATAAAATGCAGGAGTCATGCACTGCCAGTTATAGCTTCATAGTGCATGTGAAAGCGCCGGTTCCCACGCTGGTTACACACGTGTTACCGAGTGTTGTTAATGTAACATTTTGCAGATGGTAAACACGCTATTGTAGAACGTAATGTAATGACTTTTTCAGCTGTGGTGTATACAGGAGATGTGTTTTCATTGTACCAATATTCAGCTTTTCTTTTCATCCCTTCAGTACATTCATGTTTCTACCCAGGGCGTTGCATTTTAACGTTGCTGATCTAAACAACTAAACAGATTGTAGCATAAGAGCTGCAACTGTCTATAGTAGTAGTAGAAGTAGTAGCAGTAGTAGTAGTAGTATGTGTAGCATAAGCAAGATTTTAAGATATAAATGTAAATATCTATAAATTGTCAATGGTTAAAAAATTTTCAAAGTTCAACAGTTGATAGCCTGCGGTAAGACAAACCTCAGTTTTTAAATCTTCCATTTGATGCACACCTTTAATGGTGAGATAATTATAATTACTACTTTTGAGTCCCTTAAATTGGATATGTGTTACCGAATTCAACTCAGAGGTACTAAGATGCTTTAATTTCTTTGCCAATCTCTGGTTTCTGTACAACTGTATACTCATCAATCAACTGTCCAAACAGGTCAATCAAACTATTCCAATCAACACTCACTCAATTTACTTATAAACAATCTTTTACCATCAAAACATACTATTACCAGGTTACATTTTATAAATTGTCTTTTTCCTGTTTCTTTTTTTTCTGTTACTTTTTTTACTACATTTGTATTGAACTTAACCAAAAAAGGAGCATGACAGAAAGCGATAACAGCAGTGCAGCACGGATCAATTGTAATGACTCTTTATGACAGCTGTCTTCTGTTATAAGAGGAGAGTTTACCTGATCCCATCAGGTGGTAATGTGATAAAAATGTCCCCGACAGACGCAGGATGTAAATTGTTCAACATGCTGACACTTGCAACTTTCCTCAGTCTGCATGGTCCTGGACAACGTTGTCATCTCTTTGTTGAAATGTTTATCTAACGCTGTCTGGAGACCCACAGGAGAAGATGGACTTGACACACCATACCGACGTTGAGACAGAACAAACCATATACTGACATTGAGACAGAACTTCTGCAACGTACCCGGATGAGAAGGACTTGACAAACTATACCGTTGTTGAGGCAGAACTGCTGCTATATACGTCTGGATAACGATGTCACTTTTAGTCAAACAAACCTTGCAGAAGTTCTGCTTTATAACATTGACTTACGACGACCGAGCACACGTTTCACAAAACCACACGAAATCTGTGTCGGATAAAAGGTCAGGAGGCCATCTGATCCTAGGTTATAAAAACTGTGCAAAGTTTATGGAAGCAGCTTCCTTCTTTCCAGACTTAAGAATTAATTAAAACATGGAAACAGGCCTGATGAACATATTAGAAATGTTCTAAACTTACATCTGTACTGGCTTCATAATGATCATGATTTAAACTCAGCCAGCAAAATTAATGTCCATCAGATCCTTACAACGTTTGTAATCTGTTTCTGCACAAGCTAATATCAACATAATACTTGTTCACTGATTATCAAAATTCTCAGCAATTATGCACTTCAATATCTTAACCGTCTGAGATAAACTATACGACAAAGGACATAGCCTATAGGAATATCAGAAATTCCAAGCACTACAAAAGTGCAACTCTTGAGTCATTTAAAATAATTCTCCGCTTCGAACTTATAATAATTCCCACAATATTTCCTGTGTTATACCATGTTACGGCTAAATACTCAAGTCTATTGAACTGTAGAGAGCAATTGCACCTAGGGACGCTCAGGTTTTCAAATTTTTCGTTAACTTCATGAAGCATGCTATTTCAGCTATAACATTATATTAAGGAGCAATCATTTGATTTTAGGGGAGGCTGGAAGATTTTGAAAATAAATAACTTGCAGAGAATTTTGGAGAAAATTCATATACTGGCATCCAAGAAGAAAGTATACCCTATGATTGTCCCTTACGTCTTTATGCCATAGTTGATCAAAAGGATGCTTGGATTTCGGTGAGTGTAATTTGATTGACATCATCTCATTGATAAACCTTCCAAGTCTTGAAGGGATATCTTGTATATCCAACGCATTTGTGAATTTATTTAGTAGTCTCTCAAAATATTGGTATACTTTCTTTTGAACGTCAATATAGATTGCACAAGTCAAGAATTATAGACAAATAGATTGCATAACTAGACATGTATACGTTTTTATTTTTCGGTTTATAGTTATGAAGTATATCATGCAAGTTTTCACAAACTTTGAGTTTAGACTTTTGATAAATCGTATATACCCAGTAACCTGTAATTATAAAGGAAAACAAAGAAACTCTGAATTTTAAAAAACTAGTTTGCAGGCAACAATTTAAGACAAAAATAGACTGTTTTATGCTATGAGATATAAACAATAGTTTGCATGAAAACCACCTTTCAGTCCTCCCCATAGAAACCAAATGGTCGCTCCCTAATTCCATTATAAGTTCTCCTGAAAATGATAAATTCGTGTACCTTGATCACTGGATATATCAATGGTCCTTAGTATTATCAACCAGCTTTGCCGGCAGGTGGCGCTTTCAACCACTGTTTATTAGGAAAAGCTAAACTCAATTTTATTAACTTGGCTAAATTTGGACCGGTCAAAGCCGATAACACGCCGATCACACGTGGCTTAATGCCAAACTGATGATGAGCACTAAGTGACATGTTCACGTATCAATGCATCTGAATGGTTGTTAGCGATGCTATCGTTTATCTTGAGACAGGCTAGATGAAATTATTAATAAATTCTACACTACCTTCTAGACCTGTTGTTCTAGATCTGTTGTCCCGTTCAATCCGTCTTATTGGGTTGTACAATACAAAGTGAAATAAATCTATCGTTCATATGACTTAATTGGACGTTTTATGATCCTCTAACATAAAAATATCATAAAACCTAATATAACAAAACTGACTTTCCGTTTGTGCCACTTTGATAGTGATTCCAACAACAGATGAAAAGACAGGTTAACGCTTACCGGTTTAAAATATTTCAGCTGACTCTTTCGCAGGTTTTATGAGCGTACATGTACATGTACTTTATGTTGGAAGCAAGCGCGACTCTAGATCTTGTTCTGCACATATGGAAGATGAAATTCTTTAACTTCTCTTCAACTTTTTCAAATATTAAGCAGGTGTAATTAGAGAGGAGTATCATAGAGTAAGATTGGGTTCAGTTTTCTTTACTTTCAACAATGGTCTGGAGAAACATCTTGTCGAAGTAGGGTATCATAGACAAAATGAAGTTTTGTTTTCCATGTCTTGACTCGTGTTTTTGACAAACAGATTGTCCGAGAAGAGAGCAGTATCATAGGCTAGGACGTCCAGTTGTCTATGTCATTATTCATATGCATGGCTTTGCTAAATCTTGTTGAATTATTATAGAGTAAGACGAACTTCGTACTGTTATGCATTGTCTACATTCATGTATCACGCTTTCCAGATACATGAACCGTTTTCTCGCGGAGACAACCACAAAGACACGTGTTCTGATCGCAGTTTTACCACGTATTAACCCTATTCCCACTTAGCAATTATCACATTATGATCTGAACCACCTTCCATAGTTTACAGCCTCATTTTGTCTACATGCAGAAGCCTGCTGGTAAACTGTAATGTGTCGGTTTCTAACCGAGCTACTCTTAGCAACACTATCTTTTCCTTGCACTGAACTTGAACGAACTCATGAGCGGATGTTTGAAAGACAACAACCTATCACGTTGTAATGTATTTTTCTGCGTATGGTTTATCATGAATTCGTAAGAATAGACTCTAAAATACATCGTGACTCGTGTATGAATACAAAAGCCATGGTTCCTGCTGATATTGTGGTTGAACGATAAAATCAGAAACATGATCCCCACTTCGCATTTACCTCCATTCGCATGGGTGCCCCCAACTGATGCTTTCTTTGATATGCAGAAACTGTCACAGTGTTTTTACAACTGGAAGAGGCATAGCAAATAGATAAAGGAACTAAACACCTAGATAGTATCCTACCACCAGTTGTACGGTTATGTATTAAAAATAATAAATACAGTTTATACAGAGTAGGCCTATTTGAAATGACTTTCACAGTTTGAAGAAAAATCAAACCAGCTTCCTGTTGACGCTTCCTGTATTGAAGGCTATTAGTTGGTTTTAATAGTGTTTGGTGTTAATCCATGGACACAATAAAATAGTGGTTACTTTTTAGAATAGAAAAATAGAATAGAAGTCTTGTATAGCGCTAAATCCAGACTTGTATAGCCTGCTCAAAGCGCTCGGTTACTTTTTGCTTTCCTTTGAACTGAAACTAAATTAAGGGTCATCTCTCTTGATTTTGCTTGCTAAATAAGTGTAGAATCTGACCTTCTACTGTCGTGCAGGTGTTACTTTATTGTGTATGTATGTAACATAATATGTATCGTGTGTCGTCCTGCGACATGTGTTGTAGGTTCGTTGCGTAACACGAGTTGTAGATGTGAAGCAAACACGTGCTGTGGATCAAAACAAACAGTTGGTATGGATTCAAAATAAAGTTTTGGATCTAAGGCAAGAGAATAATAGTTTTGTTGATCTGAGAATAACACGTGTTGTTGATCTGAAGCATAACACGTGTTGTAGATCTGAGCATAACACGTGTTGTGGATCCGAACATAACACGTGTTGTGGTTTTGAAGCATAACACGTTTTGTGGATCTAAGCATAACACGTGTTGTTGATCTGAAGCATAACACGTGTTGTTGATCCGAAGCATAACACGTGTTGTTGATCTGAAGCATAATACGTGCTGTTGATCTGAAGCATAACACGTGTTGTTGACCTGAGGCATAACACGTACTGTGGATCTGAAGCATAACACGTGTTGTGGATCTGAAGCATAACACGTGTTGTGGATCTGAAGCATAACACGTGTTGTGGATCTAAGCATAACACGTGTTGTTGATCTGAAGCATAACACGTGTTGTTGATCTGAAGCATAACACGTGCTGTGGATCCAAAACAACAACTTGTTGTGAATCTAAAACAAAAAGCGTTATGGATCTATGGCAAATGAATGTCATGGATCTATATAATAATGCGTTTTGTGTATCTAAAACATATCATGTGTTGTGGATCTGAAGCAATCAAATGTAATGGATCGACAGAAAACACGTGTTGCTAATCTAAAGCACTATATTCGTTTGGGATCTAATGCATGATACGTGGTTAAGGTCCACAGCATGGTACGTGTTGTGGATCTACTGCATGATACGTATTATGGATCTACAGCATGAGTCGTAGTAAGGATCCAAAGCATGGTACGTATTATGGATCTAATGGATCGCACTACTATGGATCTAAAGCATGATACGTATTTTGAATCCAAAACATAATACGTGTTGTGGATCTGAAGCAAACAAAAGTTATGGATCGAATGAAAACAATTGTTGCTAATGTTTAAAGCGTGATATATACATGTATTGTGGACGTAAAGCATGACGCATGCTGTAGATCTAAAGCATAAAGCGCATTGAGTGACCTCCAGCGTCAAGAGTGATTGGAACTTGTAGAAAGTGCTGGGTTCAATACTGTAACCTGTGTTTTATCAACACACGTGCCAGGTATTCTTTACAATTACAGCATGGTACGAATCTACAGCTGCATTAATAACACTAGAAACCAGTGCAACGTTTTGACGTTTTCCACGGAATCATCTCAATGACATATTGCACAAAAGGGAAAATCAACACTCACCACACATGGCCCAGGATTTGATTGACTCGTAGGTGTTGTCAGTTTCAGCCCCGGACCCATCTTCCGTGTTGACAGAGATTGAAACATAGGATGCTGTGTCATTTGGGGTCGTGCGTTGACAGCGGACAGCAAACCCATAACTGGCATCCTTTTCAGAATTATCTACCTTGGTTGGCTGTGACCTTAATCTACCCTGCATGATGTTCTTCCATAAACCCATGGTTACTTCAACAGAACCACACAGTTCGAGTTGTTATTGTCTGTCCCAGAAAAGTATATCGAAGTTATTCTCTGTGAAACAACTCCGACCGTTATATTCAGTCATACGAATAAAGATGAAACAAAGATTTGCACAGACGGCGTAGATCCTAAAGCAAATACACAATAATTAATGTCATCCAGATAAGCTATTTGTAAATATGTACACTGCCGCAAATCAATGCAGACAATTCACTCGGAGAACAACTGCATCAGCAATAAGAAAGCTGTGCGGTCCAGGCACCACTACAGCAGGTGAGTACATACATCTGTGTAGAGATGTCTATGAAACATCTGCGAGGATCCTACAGCGATGATTCGACCATACAATCTGTAGCGTCCCGACGTGTAGAATCAATACATCAATACAACTGAATACAGGCAGCGAGCCGAGACTAAGGTGTTAGCATCTGTACAAACACTCAATATAAGTAATAACCGGTGAAAGTCAATGCAATTATGTGCTTCATTTGCATTGACTTCTTCAGACCCTGCTTGGCTTCTGGTCAGTCAATTGTCACCTGCGGCTATGGAGATCCTTGGGGAACAGTCGTTGGAGATTCTGAATGTTTGATGTATAGTTTTCTATTGTAGTACTGTTTGTATTCCTTACAATGGCTTTCGTTTCTTCAGAAATCTTACAATTTTTGTTGGCCTCTTTAAAATGAAATTATCAAGTCTGTTCTTCAAATGTACGTATACACACGTCTGTTATTCTGGAATCCAATTACAGAGAACACTTGTTGGCTGAGAGCATTTGCTTACTTTTACGAAGGTACACTGAAAACAGCGCGACATAAAGACTATGTTCACACAATAACGAGGAACGTGCTTATCCCGTTTCACTGCCTGTCCTTTACGAACGAATAATATTTCCTTTTTCCTTAAGGTCGACCTGAACAAAGATTGAAGTGAATTCAAATAACGTGATGTCTCATTGAGACTGTTCAGGGAAGAGGGCTGAAGGCTGATAATGTACATGCGATGTTTTCAGTCCAAACTCGGAGAGCAAACATGTTACCTACACAAGAACACTTGAGAGAAACGAATACCTAATCTGTACTCATGTGTCAACAGGGACGTTTACATTGGTCTCACACATGTAGCTTCTCATCCATGAAAGTGTTTCTGGAGATATCATCACACGACAAGAAAACACTTCATTACGTATCACTCGAGAACAGTGAGTTCTATTGATGCTCTGGATCTTGAGATATTCCTTGATTGATGTGTCTGCCTTGCATTCTAAAATAACCCAATTATATTGAGAGATCTTTCCTGGTCTTAGCGATGATCGTATTTAGAAGGCTGTTATCAAGCATTCACAGTTGACTCGAAAGTATGTGAAACGTAATAGCAGCTCGAATGTTAGTTCCACGTGAAAGATGACACCTGAGTTGGATGATGCAGATTTGACGGTAATTTCTGTTCCTGGTAGCTGCAATCTTTGCTTGTGTGATGTCAATAATCCTTTTTGGAAGGCTCACTTCAAATTTGATGATTGAAGTCCCAGAGATATGTACAGCCTACGGACAGTTCCGCAAATTATCTCTGCTCCTGTTGAACTTATTCTGGTGTGATCGTTCAGTAATTATCTGTCCTTATCCGCGAGATCAGGTACCCGGGATACAGGCGAGAGCAGCACAAAGACAGAATGTCAAGTTATCGTCTGCTTGTCAAATCTCGTCCGCTTCTAACAACTGGGTGAAAATGTCGTCTGCGCGCACATTTTCATTCAAACTCCACCTGTGGAGCTCTCATGCAGCAATCTTTTTTTCCATTTACAATTAATAAGATCACAAAATATTGAACTTGCTGTCATGAATTCTTAATAATAAAAGAGACGTTTAATCCGTCATCGAGGCGTAATTGCTGTACCGAAACAGCGGATTGATTAGGTTTACTGAGAGTAAAGCCTTCATACAAATTTAAGCTCTGATAATGAAAACAATCGATGCGTGTCTGCTAACGGTTAGATTGATCAGCCATCCGTTTAACGTTTAATGAGCTGGTCACAAGCTTAGCCATTAGTAGAATACTAAACTATGCTTCATCAGGATGGAATGACAGGTTTCCAGGATGGTGTCTCTCCACGAGCAGTTCTAAGTTTCAAGTAACGAGATGCAACACCTGACAACACCTGTAATACAACACCTACACACCAGTACCTTCTAAATACTTGAGTTGATTCCGAGATATAATCATTCCTTCAGTTAACACACAAATTAAGCAAATACGTCATGCGAACCAGCCCAGTGATATGTCCTCGGGGTATGTACTTTCCACAGATGTATCCAAAGAATGATTAAATAGTCACACAATGAAGTGAAAACTCCGAGAGTTCGACTACATCAGTGTAAACACTCCAGATTTCGCTTTCAGTCGAGTTTCGTGGTGTTGTACAGATACGAGTTCACAAAGGTACAAAAAGTGCCGGGCCTGAGACTGACACTATCAATATAATCTCTTCACACTTTTTTTTCTAAATCCAATTCATGGATATCACTTTCGTCGGGGAATACCACATCAAAGTTGAATTAACTGGCAATTTCATCAACTCACCTTTCACTTAATGAAATCAGAAATGGGACTTACAACACGAAAACAAAACTAAATCCTTTGCATCTGTGTAAATCCTATAGGAAATATGCTTTGAAACTCCAATATTCCACATCAAAGGTAGATTATGTATGTAGGAACACGTTTCTTGTCAAACTTGCTCCTTGAAGTTAATAACTCAAGTATCACTTGACCACTCCAAGCTGTGGCTATTTGTCCCAGGAGTGTCCGAGAAACGGTGTCCAGCGGGGAATTAATCCACGATTGGTGTGTACACGGGACGAGAACCCAAACACATGTATCCCACCTCCGCCACCAGTCATTCACTGGAGTAAGGCCGGCTTTGGCGAACCGTTCACGGGTCAAGCGTCGCAGCGCCGAGGACAAACAATCGTCTTGAGGAGGGTCGGGGTCCCGTCTTATTAACTGGTTATGGGTAGAAGTTCCGATTTCGCTCTTTACTTCTGTAGCGTCGTACTCTGTGTCCCTGTCACCGACCCATCCGCGACGCATGTCTCCACCGTGTTGTGTAATAAATTACCGTCACACTGTCGCGTTTGAAGAACGGTCTACAACCCTCCTCAGTAACATAACTCTGAAATGTCTTTGTAGGAGCTTTAAGGTTTATTTACTACGTAATTTCGTTTTATTTATGAAAAAACATCATATCTTTTCTTGATGTCAAATTTACATTTCACGTTGTCTCTACAGATAAACTGTTTTACATCACAGCAATATTTATGTTTACTACCCAGATACAAGTAGTTTACGTTCAGTTCTCGTTTCGCATCACGTGTTTCACAATTTCACAAATTTCCGTTAGGATTTTCAAAGTTATTTTTTTTGCTAGAACACACTGTTTAATATTTATGAACTTAAGTACATTATGAATTCTTAGAAGGTCTTCCTGTTTTAATACCTCAGTCAGAACTCATATTTGATACGGCCCACGTTTAAAATAGGGCTGTCAGTGTACATATTCATGATTGAAGTGATCAAAGGTGCACACGCTCACTATCTAGGTACAAACCCTCTTCTTTCTATAAGCGAGGGTATGGCGGGACCACGCTGTCACATCTCATAAACACTGGGGTAAAAGCAGGAGATGACCCCGAAACGAAGGTCAGCTAAATAATGCGCCGTTTCACGTGGGGAGCAAAACACCAGGATAAGCAATGAAGTCTCGTTAATGCATGGAGACAGTCTTCAAGGTAATTGTTATCATTTGCATGAACGTTGTAAATCAGCTCCGCGTGTGAACTCAGGTTGAACTCAAAAATTTACTGACTGATATTTTTACTTTGGAGGATATTTTACAAATGTAAACACTGTTAGTGTTTGGTTCTTGTGTTGGTTGCAAAACATCGCAAAGTGTTTGATATAATGAACTTTAAACCTCAGCTAAACAGAGACGTGCAAAGATATTTAAGAGATGTAACCTTTTCTTTGGTTGCTACAACATATCTGTCCACGTTCAGTTTGAAAAACACATAAAAGTGAAAGTTTCACAATGGGTCGTATTGTCCACCTGAGAGGCGGCAAAGATCAAAACAACTCGATCAACATTACCAATCAGCCACGCACAGGTAATGTATTGAGAGCAAAGGCTAAAAGAGCAGGTAAACGAAACTTAAGACATTCCAAACCAAATCGAGAGAGTATCAAAATACCATTTGTTATTCTTAGTAGGAGAATTGGCTGGAAAAAAACCCATTACTACAACCATATATTGCGTAGCTTAGAAGCACTAAACAAGCTAAATTACCTTACAAAGTGCACATGATTTTAAACGTGTCACATAATGTTAAGAAACTTTGTAAGAGAACATAAGAGATTTCCGATGCAATAGAACATAAACAGTATTTATATAGACATATTACAACGCTAATGTTTGTCGATATATATTCACGGCCACACATTTAAGATTATTTATATGTTATTTATTGAGATAATGTTGAGAAAGGTAACACGATAAAACGTTTCCTGCAAATAGATTATTATTCAGAATGGATACTAGCTTTAAAATACGATGGTGTTCCTGATGCAGAATAACTGTACGCATTCTGTTCCAGGAGATCACTAATAAATCATTGTTTAAATGTACTCATGTTAGAACTGCTTCAGACTATCAATCATAACGTAATTTATGGCCCTTAGAAGTCATGCAATATAACAGAGCAAACATTTATATTTCGTTGTATATACTGATGGAAACAATTAAGGGAACACAGGTACATATGAGGTATATTGTTGTACTGACAATGTATTTTGAATTGCCCATGAAACACATGAACTGTCAGTATCTGGTTTGTCTTTAATGTCGCTGGATGACCTCTTAACATCGACGTGGAACACTTGAAATGATATTTCACTTAACAACTAGCCATTCCTTTATTTCTTCCCATCAGTATTTGTGTTTAGTTATTTATCAGCACCGTATTTTCCTAGTAGTAGTAGTAGTAGTAGTAGTAGTAGTAGTGGCACTGGTATTGGCATGAACAAAATCAGAAGATGTTTGGAACTTCTTCAGTAGATACCTGAAACAAGAGCCTTGTACTTAAACTGTGACCCGTGTTAAAAGCAATATATTTTCCTCAAAGGTGAAAGGTGACCCAGTATGAAAGGCTGCAATCTATCAATAATTGATCTAAAGTTGCATTAATTACAGAAAAAAGCTCATGGAGACATTCACATCTCTATCCGACAACATGGTGTCAACTTCAGAGCTCTTACAGCGAAAAGAAAACATATTCGATTGACATATTGGTGTCTTCGATTGACATACCCGGAAGACAAAGAATGCCAATGTAGCTCGAGCTTATAGTGTGATGTGCAGAGTTCGAGCGACGTGAAAGCACAATTAGACGCCATTGCCTGAAGGAATATCAATTAAACATTGTGACAATGTGTTTGCTTTTATGTCACAATCTGAATGACCTCTGGTGATGCGGGACGTCATAGAAATGCATGCTCTTTGGACACCAGGCACTGCAACAAATACGAAGCGGATATATTTAAATTTTTAACGATTTTTGTTTGGTGTTGCTGGGCAACGTCACTTCCGCCAATAAGTACATTTACATGAGTTACACAAATACATCAAAGGTGTGGGCAGGTTGTAAAACAAGTCTGCACGGACTGTCGTGAGTGGCTGTCAATGTAGAAATGTAGTTATGTTAAGTCTAGACTAAGTGTTCTTCACCTTATCAGGTCCGCGCAAGATACGCCCCACTTGAGATATACTTTCACTGACACAGTAAATAAATAAATAAATAAATAAATACACGAATGGATAAATGAATGAATGAATCAATCAATGTGTTCGTACGTATCAAATACGTGTGCGTGCGTGCGTGAATGAATGAATGGAGGATAGTTGCAAATATACATGTAAATTTGTCAGGTATAGGTAAGTACATGAACGTATATAGGGAAATCGAAGGCAGACAGACATGTTTGTACCAAGGATGCATGTGCGCCTATGGATGTGCGTGTGTGTGCGTAGCACTGCGTACGTTCATGTGTATATCACACCACCTTGAATTTGGCGAAACTGTTAGATTGTAATCCAACACATCAGTTGAGAAAATTTACATTTCGATGCTATCAACAGGGAAAAATAGAGGATTAATTAAAGGAATAATATTCGTAATCACATTTAGCAGTTTAAATGGGCATTTGAATTGACAATTGTTTGTTTTGCTTCTACTTAATTTCGGAAATATTATCAGGGCTTATGGGCGATGACTGTTTCGGTTTGCACTCTTTATCTTTAAACACAAGCACAGCAGAACTTAAAATAACACAAACTTTCAAACAAAGGGTCATCATGACATGTGTCATTCGGCTCATATTACCTAATTGTGGGATCAGTGCATGCAACGTCGTTTGGTTCGAAAAAGACTCGGTTATGAAACGGTTGATGGATTTGTTAACACTTGGAGAATAATACCTTTTGACTATCTCCCATGATCATCAATACAATTGCGTCAGGTTTTATTTGCACTCATCCTGAACGTAACTTGTTGTGTTTATCGACACTATGGCGACTTATTGTGTCGGTTCTATTCTCTGTCAATCATTAACACTTCTATTATACCATGAGTTAATTTCAGCACTTTTTTAATTTTTTTATTAGACGTCCCATAAAGTCGTTTTGTTTAATCCACAATGTATGATCAATCGGATCAACTATGGATGATTTACACACCGGAGAAGACCGAAATCGACCGATGCTGTCAGCTTGTTCTCGGGCCTAGTATTTACGAACGGTTGGGTATCAAGCAAGGCAGCTTCCCACGGAGGTCCGATATGCCCCCAGGGATACAACAATATCGTTTTCATACAACTGAATCCTGTAAGTTGAAACAGACCAACAGTGACCCGTGTCTGGCGAGGGTCCGCTAATAGTCTCCCATCACGCACCTGGACAATGTTACCAAACAGACTAACAAAGTTCTAAATTGATTTGTCTCAATAATATTGTTATTACGATCTACAACATGGCAGTATTTCATAGCCACACACAGTTAGATGTTATGTTTGAACTGGATGAATATTGTACAGGTGAGCGGGCACCTTTGGTTATGGGGCGCAGTGACCTTCCGGCCCGAAAATTTGCTGTTGACCATCATGAACGTTATTGCACGAATCATAAACCTTTTTGCCCGAAACTTTATTGTCCCGTTCCCTGTCCGATTCCAACTAATGGTTACATGTAGATACTACTGCGTCAGAATAGTCGTTAATTATGGCACATAATTCCAACTATTGGTAACATGTAGATACTACTGCGTCAGAATAGTCGTTAATTATGTCACATAATCCTACTTTAACGTGCAGAGAAGAATTGCGTAGTTCTCGGGCCTGGACCCTGGACCCATGAATGCGGGTCGAAAGAGGCATATCCCCTTACAAAATCCTTCTCAGAAGGAAAGGGACCAAAAAGAAACGGTGTATCCCCCGATAAAATTCGCTACAAAGACCCTGATACGGTGTTTCTGAAGATAGGAGCTATTTGAAACAGTGTGTGTGTGGAGAAAATGGTCGGTAAGATCATCTCGGCGAGGATAACAGCTGATCCTGCTCAACCAGTCTAAAGCAGTGGCAGATCTGGATCATATATTGTTGTGGGGCATATGAATGATTCAATAACTTAATTGCAAATAAAAAATAAATCAGTGATACAGAAATGAACGACGCGTTCAGTAAATTACCATTTCAGCGCTTAATAAATAAATAAATAAATAAAAAAGACGAGTTAATGTATGATGAGAGTGTAAAGATATTTCAGTTAAGTACTTGGTGGAATGACGACAATGTTCACATGTAAATCAGTTTCAAGACTGGGAGTAAAGTGAGTCTCAGTCGGCTATGCCCACGGAATTGTTTGTTCAGCGAACCCAACAACAAAGGAACCCTGCCAACATGTCCGGGGGTCGGGGAACAGTAATTAAAGGAATAAATAGAAACAAACAGCGGGAGAATCCGCTCTAATCGCCGCGCGAACCCATGAAAGCAGCACTGCCCCTTTCCGAGACGAGACTAAGTCCTTTTTCAGACCAAAGTAGCTGGTTTTATTTCAGTCGCTGTATTTTTACTTGGATGCAAACAAACCTGTAGGATGTTAGCAAATCCTGTCCCGGTCTAGTTAATCCTTGATGTGGAGCTTTCATTCGGAGAGCGCCGTCGGGCAAAGTTAGAAGATTGTTTGGAACACCTTCCAATGCTTTCCCACGTGTTTTATTTCATGCAACGGCTTTTGTGATTGGTGTGAAGCTGGCTGATAGTTAGTTGTTCCCATGCGATTCCAGGAGTCATTTTGTCATCTGCACCTGGACGAATGCATTGCTTTACGTCTCAGTAAACCGCCTTTTGAATATATATAACATTCATGAGCAATGGTTCTTAGCCCCTTTTTTGCCCCCTGCACCCTTTCACCTTAATGTCAGAATAGCTTTGGAATAGCTTTTATAAACATGATAAACACTGTGAAAACGATGTTGGGCCACTGTTGTACTGTACTCTACTGTACATGTATTGCTCAATTAAAGGGACATAATCAAAGTTGCGTCTGGATAATCAGTCAAAAACCTAAAATACGTACCATTCGCTCTTATTGTA
>JAUELE010003013.1:0-17132 GCA_031471655.1 Diodora aspera
TGAAGCCCGTGATGTGAACAGCTCAACGTTAATCAGTACAACACTTTCTGCCGCTCAGCTCGGCGCAGCTCAGCTCAGCTCAAAGCTCAAAGCGTGAATACGGCTTTATGCAACACACATGATCACAAGAGCTGATCGTTATCAACTATTTTTATTTTTGAAGTTCTTCCTTTGTGTAAATAATTTTATGCAACAATTTATATTAAAAATTAATACGTTGTGTCTTTGGTGCTTTTTCTATATTTTATTAATATAAATCTTCAGTCAGTCAAAAATATCAAGATCCTTCTAGCACTTTCCCCACACTTTAGGTAGGTTTAAGGATTTAATAAGATTGGCGTAAAATAATTTGCAGCCCTTGCTATGTTTCGGCCGACCATAGATCATAGATTGTTTGGTGACATTACGATCAGAGGACAGGAATGTAAATAATCCAACAATTACATACATTATTAACAACATACAAGGACAAACAGGGTCATCAAAGGAATTGCGAGCCATTATGAATGTCGTGAAGATTTGCAACAATAGAGATCTATTTGTTATCGAGCTTGACGATATTTATCGATTTGGCATTGTTATATTTCGTCAAATATTTGATGACACCTACACATGTGTTGAAAACCATATTGTAAACAATACGTATCATGTTCGTTGTGAACGTCCAATCCATATGAAGAAAACGTCGATTATTATTAATGTGGCAATATTGACATTTCATGGAGAATCTATATAAGTAAGTACTATCAATATTGTTAGAAACAGAAGTTTAGAATGGACACTTGTTGAGGTGTTACATATCTGAACCAGGGCAATCGATTAGTAAAATAAAACAAATTGCTAAACTAAACCATCTTCGTGCAACTTTGTGTCTATATATTATAGACTCCCTCAGATACATATGTGTAGGAAAGGCAGCTAGCTGAGTAAACATTTCAACTACCTTTCCCGGGAGAGTCTATAGTATATATACACGAAACGTCGTACGAAGAGTGTTTAGTTCGGCCTTTTGTATTTCACTAGTCATTCACGGAAGCTGTAGTATGTATCCAGTTGTTAACTGTGATCCCATCGACAATTTATCCTTCAAGACTGTAAATTTGTGTGGTCTAGATCTGTTGCTTCTGGTAACTTATTGAAATATTCAATGACAGTGAAATGAGTGAACAAATACAACAATACCAGTAGTTGTTGCTTTGGGGATTACATGTCCTCGAAAATTAGTTATAGTGTTACTTTTAGGTGAAAGTCAGGTGTGTACCATCTGGAAATTAGTTCTATTGTTACTTTTAGGTGAAAGTCGGGCGTGTACCATCTGGAAATTAGTTCTAGTGTTACTTTTAGGTGAAAGTCAGGTGTGTACCATCTGGAATTAGTTCTAGTGTTACTTTTAGGTGAAAGTCAGGTGTGTACCATCTGAAAATTAGTTATAGTGTTACTTTTAGGTGAAAGTCAGGTGTGTACCATCTGGAAATTAGTTATAGTGTTACTTATAGGTGAAAGTCAGGTGTGTACCATCTGGAAATTAGTTCTAGTGTTACTTTTAGGTGAAAGTAAGGTATGTACCATCTGGAAATTAGTTATAGTGTTACTTTTAGGTGAAAGTCAGGTGTGTACCATCTAGAAATTAGTTCTAGTGTTACTTTTAGGTGAAAGTAAGGTGTGTACCATCTGGAAATTAGTTATAGTGTTACTTTTAGGTGAAAGTCAGGTGTGTACCATCACTCCACAAGTATGACCAGTTAGGTTACAATTTTTACTTTAGGTATAGGATGATGCTAGAATATCAGGAAATGTAGGTGAGTCACAACCGCAACGATAGAAGTATGCAACTTATAATGCCAGTTGGTTCAAAGACATAAACTACTTGGCAAAAGGAACTTATCACCTTGTTTAGTAGCCCCACAATAATAATAATAATAATAATAATAATAATAATAATATGTATTAATAACGCGCTAATATCCATGCACTGAGTGCATGCTCAAAGCACCACATTATTACCCCGGTCATTGGGGTGAGTAAGCAACCCAAGCTGTCTGTTAGGCGCTAGAAAGTTAGCATTCACATTTCCGTCACTTCCGACCAGGTACCCAGTTTCAGCTGGATCGACTGAGGCAATTTACGAGAAATGCCACTCGCCCAAGGCGACACCACTGACATTGTCAGTGTCTCATTGCGAGGCAGGGGCGAACCTGTTTGCTCATAACGAACAAACTTATTTCAGCGTCTTTGGTTCACATAAAACTTAAATTACAAGTGATAAGTTTCTTTTGCCCGATAATTAAGAAACTATCGAGATTTGTTAAATGAAGGTGTATTATTCGCAGTACGATATTCAAGTAACGTAGGAAAAAATATTCCATAACCCACATTGAACTTAAAATTGGGTACCATCATTGTTTATTGTTTCCTCGAGCACTGTTAGGTTTCACAATATTCATCGTTCATGTCTGTATGCAACCTTGTTATTTTTCCATCTTTATTTCACTTAAAATTCCTATTTGTTTCCACTGATGTGCTAGTATTCATACCTCTGGAAATGAGTTCATCCGGCAAAAGTCTGGCAAGATTTACATACGTCTTGGTTTCCCAGCCAAAATTGGATTGTCCATGTGGAGTGTATGTTAGCTTGTATAAATCTCCCTCAAGCATGAGCGATCCTAGGATAGTTCCACTAAGAGACTCCGCAGTTTAATATTGGTTAAAATACGGGTTAGGTACCATAACAACTGCAGCGCGTTTTGTATGTCCACTCTGCAAACACCATAGATGATGTGAACAAATATTTATTCTTGAAATTATGTCGAATTCAGCAGAGTTTTAAACTTTAAATGCAGACAATGTCAGTACATACTATGAATGCCACACTGATGATCCTTTCAGCTTACCCAATAAGCATTCTACCATAACTTTCCGGTTTGCCGGATCCTGATTGACAATTTAAAAATGATTAAATCTGCAATAACCGCTGCTAAGTAACAATGGATCTATTCACAAGAGTACGAATGCATTGCAGGCGCTGACTCCAAACGATTATTCTTCGGTTGAAAACACCAGTATTCGGCAATTTTGCAATAATGGTGTCAGCTGTCAGCAAACACCCCTCACACTATTCACGCTTCTTTCTCTATCACAAATTTGTTGTCATGTCTCCAAATTGAAAATAGTCAAGTTGTTATCAAAACATTACTTGGGCAATCATTAGGCACAGACCCATCACGGCGGTGACCCCGTTCTTCTGTGGAAATGTTTCGAATATGTAGTGACGTTATGAAAACGTCGTATTTACCGCAGTGCAGTCTGTAAAACCGCAGGCGTGTTAAGCGTCGTCAGAGAATTCCAGTCACAAAGTCAATTTTAATTAGTAATGGTAGAGTGGAGATACATGCAATCATATTGTGTTTTCTTGCTGGAAGCGGTTATCGGTGGTTTGAAGGCCGCTAAAGTCATTTCAAACCGAGCACCTAATTAAATATACACATTCATCAATCAAAGAGAGAATATCAGATTCATACCAACTCACAGAGACTTGCCAAAAATGTAATCTCGTCGCCCAGAGAAAAAAAACAAAAATCCGCACCTATAACGTGTAGTGCTTTGAGAGTGCCCCTTCGTAGGGTGGCGTTAGGCGCGATATAAGTGGCCTAATTATTGTGAATATATAATTCCCTTATAAATTACATAAATATGCCATAAACTTGCTCAAATTCAAATTGATTCAAAATACGAATATTTGATTCGCACAGAGAGGCTAGTGCGTGCATAAGATAGGTGTGCTGGACCTGCCCCGACCAACACAAACTCAGACATGCTTGAATCTACTATAAGAATTCCTCATAAGTCAGACAACCTCAACATTAGAAGACTTGATTCGGAAGCACCATCAGAATGATTGATTCACCTAGACCTGTAGCAACTGAATATTAGGATATTCGATTCAGTGAGGCCAACAAAGACTCAACACGAGAATATTCGATTTGCCCATATTCACGCATAAGAATACCGGATACACACCGCCGTCTCACCATAAATACACTGAATTCGTCTTGACCCTCACACACTCATCATAACATAATCTGATTCACTTAGGTTCACTTAGAACGAAAACTACATTCTACAGTTTCTCGTTATCCTCACTCTGAGCAGCCTGTCTGCATTTGCCATGTTCTTAAGATCTGTCCATTGCATGTGTGAACAAATCGTGTGGGAATGAGAAGAATTCAGATTTGCTCTCTTGTAGAAAAATATTGGCATACATGATCACACTGTAAGTTTTACAGAGAGGCACTCCGATTGTACGTGTCGAAGTAGATAAACGAGAGAGTGGTCTAGCGGAGACGACTCTTGTTCCATACATTAGACCAAGGTTGTACCATTTGAAGACCATACCTAGGTTACCGAATAAGATATATCTCTGCTTTTATGAGAGAGACAGTGTGTTGACGAGATCAGTTGTATTTATGGTATCGATAAAACATATAAAGATGATTTTCAAGATGGCATACCATCCTAGTCTGTGTATCGGTGAATATGTTGAATGTGAATTATCTTTGAAAGTACTTTTGGCGAGTTATCGAAGATTTTCTCACCGCAAAGGCAGACAATGTTTATTGATTAAGGCAAATTTTTGTCCACGCAAACAGTGTTACGTCAAGCTTACAAGAGAGACACAGTCTAAGAAAATGTCTGATCTTTATTGGACTGAACCTGGACTGAAATAGACATCCATCGTATGTATGGTAATCAGCAAAGACGGATCCAAGGACGCTGCAGACATTAGAGGGACTCTGATGAAGAAACCACGTCTCATCTCATGTCGGACAATCAGTGGTCTCGTTGTCCTTGAAATATTATTCCTACACTAAGAGACAGCGAAAAGTGGACCACCATCAAATGCAGATACAACTTTTGTAAAACAAAATATCAATATACCAATGTATACTGAAATGCATTGAAAACGCACCAGTGAATCTTTTTGTAAAATCTGAAGGGTAAGCTCGAAGGCGGTTACCACTTGAAAATAGGAAGCTTAGCAGAGACATTCAGGCACTCGAAACTCATGACTAAAGCCACCGATACTGACACACTTTTATTCAGCAAAATGTTTGAACACTGGCACGGTCAAAACAAAAAGTCAATAACGAGTGTGATCACCTTGTGAAGCAATGCAGACCTTACAACGTCGCTTCATGGACTCAATACGTCTCTGAATCTCACACTGGGGTGTCCATCTCCACTCCTGCTGCGAGACACGTTCCAGACCTCTGACGTTGTCGATCTGTGGGTGACGTGATATGCTTTGTCCAAGGTTATCCTACAGGTGCTCAATAGGTGACAAATCTGGTGATAAAGCAGGCCAGGGCAGAACTGGAATGCTGTTACTGTTCATGAATTCTACTGTTGCACGTGCTGTGTGCGCTTTGGCGTTGTCTGCTAAAAGGTTTGCAGGTCTTGATGTTGCCGAAATGACATGACGATGTGAGGAGCCAAGACGTTGTCCCTGTAGTACGCAGCATTATAACGCCCAGGACAGATATGGAGAGCTGTCCTGTGGTAATAACTAATGCCTGACCACACCACCCAAGCAAATGGTCTGTACAACACAGTCGTCTTTATAGCGTTCAACACGGCGATGCCATATACATAAACGACAATGTCTGTGTCTGTTTGCTGACTCCAGACAGTCCGGTGCCTTGGCGTTAAAATTGGTCCAACATGAGGTCGTCGGGCACGTAATCGGCGACGTACGATATCAAAGCTGATGATTCTACGTCGACTGCGAATGGCGATAGCAGTCCTATCTCTGATGCCACGTTGTCCAATATGGTGATCTTGACGTGACGTTGTAACACGTTTTGACCAGGTAGTGGACGATCGTTTGTGGTTCCAGTCCGCTGGTAACGTTGATAAAGCCTCAAAGCGTCGTGCGCTATCTCGGATTGTCAGGCCGACCTGGATCATGCCGAGAGCACGTGAACGTTCTGTTGCTGTCAATCTTAGCATGGTTTCTCTCGGTGTTAACTTACCTTAAACATGAACATGGCCTTTTAACCAGCACATTTTATATCCCATATATTTGACATCAATATGCATTTGACATACATTTCCGATATTCACGTAGCGATCATGTGGGAATTTGGGTTTTGGAGCCACGTTTCCACCTGTGTTTGAACAATCATGTTCATGTCAATTTTATCATTGGCCACACTCATTGTGATTTAAAAGTTTCGAATTAAGGCACATTTGTTAAATAGCCTCAGTTCCTGCACATAAGATTGTTTTAGGTTGGTGCGTTTCCAATGCCTTTCAGTATATTTATCTCTTTTGGGGGTACGAGTGAGATAAAAAGGTAATTGAAATAGAAACTCCCTTTGAGCATTTAAGGAATAGTTCACTTTAACGCAGTTGTGGATACGTGGACACTTGTACAGAATGAAAACCTGTCCCTGTAAGTTTTCGTCCTATTTTGTTATAATTGACAACATGTTACATGAATACAACTAATTATTTCTCGCATATGTTAACGATATTTGATGATTTGTTTTAATTGTTCAGTTCAATTGGCTTATATGTTATCGAAGATATACTTTGTCAATTTGAATGTTGTCGATCTAAACTCGCAATAATTATTTTCTCTGTTTCCAGTTCAATATGTACACAGTCGTAATGCGTTCATGGGCTGGTGGGGCGGGTCCCGCTTGTTGTCCCAAGAAGAATCAAATATATAAGAAAATCAATATCCATATACATGTAAATATTTGTGGCAATATTAGTTGTTTAATGGGACTAACAGGAAGCCATCCTCGAAATCCAGGGTATTTATGACTCAGCCGATGCGTCTCCGTCAGATACCCTGGATTCACTCCCATCCTGACCGATCGTCTCGAGGGAGGTGTTCCGACCAATCAGTGAGACGTGTACAACGAAAACGTGCACCCAGTCATATGACGCGTCTCTCCTTACCCTCGGCGATATTTCTGTGTTTATTTTTCAAGAGTTACTTCCCAGAGCTAATTCCTATCGTGTTGTTTCACTGGGTGTCTATGTTTAGCACATTTGGACTTTCCATACACAAAAAACGGCTAATAGGAGTAAATCCAGGGTACTCGACGGAGTATGCACGGGCGACAGAGTGCGTGTAATTCAAACAAGTAATATCTATTGAATTGAGTGTACAGTGTTGTAATCATGTGTTGCGAAGTGACTGTGTGCACCTGTACTGATGTATACACTGATGTGAAAAGGCAATTAGCAAACATTACAACTGTAGAGTTAACTGAATTTATAAATCTCACACTATTAACGGTATAATTCCAACCAGTCATTATTTTAATATGCACCATCTCGTAGCAGTGAAAACAGTTGGACCCAGAATATATACTTGCAATCTAGCAAGCGCCAATTTTAGTGTAGTCCCCTTGTTGACTTACTTAAGACATTTAAAATTCATTCTGATATAATATTAGGGCAGGGCTACCATGCCTACATGTCCATAAGCAACACTATGTATGTAATCCCTTGATCGATCAAACATGACAAACTGTATTGTTTATTCGGCTTAATATGTTTAATGTTGGTGAAAGTAATGGGATTGCATGTCATCGCCAGTGGATAATCACCACTACATTCCTACTGCATGCATACTAGTATACAGATAACCCCGTTCTCCCACGTTTAAACGATGTCGTATTTTAGAGTTGTCTCACACTGACCTTATAATATTAATAATATGGTCATTTATATCGCGCCAAACTCCACACCACGAATGGGCATGCTCAAAGCGCTCCATATTATTACCCTGATCATTTGAACAATGTACAATCAAGAGCGTATCTTAACTCCCCAGGGAGTATACAACCCAAGCTGCCTGTTAGGCGCTAGAATGTTAACTTTCACATAACCATCACATTCCAATCAGGTACCCAATTTCAGCTGGATGGATAGGCAATGTACGAGCAAAGTCATTTGCTCACGATGACACCACTGACATAGTCAGAGTCTCATTGCGAGGCAGGGGCGAACCCTTGAAGGCCTGGACGCTTTTCAACGACAGCCGTTCACCCATCCACTCCAACTACTTGCCGGGCTCGTCGTTGCTTAACTTCGCAATTCGTGATCTCCGTGCGTAGGGTTTGAGAACAGCAACCAAGAAAACATTTTCAGTCGCCGCTCAATCCGTGCACCCGTTGACATTTAACTTTATGTAATTTTAAGTCGTCCTTAGGGAAATCATTATTTCAATGTACTAGCCAATGTCAGCATATTTATAAAAATATCAACACTCCGATTCATGCATATTTATGAGTTGTCGTGCGGGAGTCATTACCTTGATGTATATCAGGAGGCTTAAAATAGTGAAAGAACTGTTATAAATCAATCTGGTTCCGCTTCCGGTTCACCACAAATCCTGATCCTTCCAGTAAGGGTGTAGACTCTGACAAAGACCAGCCAGACTTAACCACGGGCTTCGAAAGAGCCGGGCATTGGTGAAAACCAGCCTTTGAATTTGGTATTATAAGAAATGCCAAGACATTAATATTCATCGATCGTTCTTCAACATCCATAAAAAGGACAAAAACTTAAAAATTCCCAGGACGATAAAATTACTGTGTTGAGCAACAATTATTTGACAGTTTGCTTTAGGATAATTGGTTCAAATTAAAGTAAACGATGGAGTGAAGACTGATTAATTTCAAGAGGACGCCGGGAGGAATCACCGTATAATTTGCCGCGGTTCATATTCTTTTCATCCGGGTCGTTTTCTACCTTCCTTTAAGAGCCAATCAGTGTCAGGCGTTCTGAATTACCGCTGAGACTACTTGGAGCAAAGTAAATACAAGAGTATTCAGTTAAGTAAAATGGAATGCGATTCCTTTCTAGAAATCCTAGTTACACGATTTTCATCATACAGCTTTGCATTTCAATTCGTCATTTATTAAGGGAATTCAGTGATTTTATTTACCAGATTGAAAAATCACCACTATTCACATGTATTCTAATGCATTTACAAGAATATTTTGACACGATTTAAATGCATTATGGGCACGCTTACTTCAGTCAGTATGAACACTTTTTAATCTGAAACAGTAGCAGCCACGTTTGATCGTCTGTAACCACACTGATTTCCACAAGAAACGACATCAAAATGTGTAGCTTTTCTTTATTATTATTATCATTGAACATATAATAAACATTTCTTGGAAACAAATTTTCAGTCTGGTTCACGTAATAATAATAATAATGTTTAAAGCAATGTTTATTATATTTTCAATAATAATAATAATAATATAGTAACCACACTGGTGTCCACAAGATACTATATCAAGACTTAGAATTACGACCGAAAAAGGTAAACGCATGTCGCGAACCGTATATAAGTGTGTATTCAAGAGAACAGTGTTTCAGCATGACAGGGACAGTTGATAATCTATGGCAGCAGAAACTTTTAATAGACAGTATTCTGATGGGTTGAAAAGAGATTAAATACTGTTATATTTGTATCGTTTCTTTATTATTATTATTATTAAATATTTTTATTATTATTGTTATTGTTAGTAGTAGTAGTAGTAGTAGTAGTAGTAGTAGTAGTAGTAGTAGGTTTTCCCTAGGGTTGAACTAAAACAAACATAAAAATATAATTGCCAACTCGAGATTCGAACCCACAAATGCTAGAAAACAAATTTCCAATCTGGTTCACTCACTTATCCACTTACTTTAAGAAAAGGGACAAACATTTTCCGGGACTTCTTTTGGCGATGCCATAAGTTATTCGTGTAGATTGTGAACGTGTTTGACAGCAATGCAGTTGCCCTGTATCAACCAAAGGTTATGTTGCCCTGCAGGATTTCTTCAATTTTATCAGGATTGTTCTCTATCAACGAGTTCTTCATTGTCCCTAGCCATTGATATAACCCTGGTTAATACTCTTAAACATTCATTTCCTATCTGGTACAGCTTGCACAAGCGCTAGACAAGAATGTTTCATTTGGCCAATGCTATAGGCTTTCAGGGGAAATCGAAAGTCTTAGACAAACTGTCTGCAAGCTTAGATTAGATGTATAAAACCAGTCAAACTTTGATTCACGGCAAACTGTCGACTGGGTTTTGTATATTACTGTCAATCAACAGTACCAGCTTCAGCTTTTCCTTTTATACAAATTGAAAATGCAGTTTTTGTCAGGAATTGATATCCCCTTCAGGTCAAATGTTGTGAGCTCATTATCAGATGCAGAGATTGCACGTTTAACGTCAGTTCCGGACAAACTGTTGCCTGTTTCGTTAGTTATATTAACGTTCTTATAGAAAATGTCCATATATTCGGGGATATAACGTTTTTTTTTTAAATAAAAGTTTGTTTCCGGCACGATAAGTTTGACGTGCTTAACAAAATGGGCGTGAATATTTATTACTAACGAGGCATATATATTGCAGTGCTCAAGTTTGCAATGAGCATTTTCAAAATCGATGATGGTTGTAAATAAAATATTTTTTAATAAACATTATTTTCTAATAATAATTCTGAAATATCGCCAGGAAAGCACTGCTGTTTGTATTTATAGATATATATTTTGTGTGATGTGATAAACAGGCAATGTACAAGCTTACATGTGGTTCGCACGTACATTCTCTTGAGAACCGGATTAAAACACATACCTTCATGCAATAGCTTTGATATGAAGATCTGACAAAAGTCCATATCCAGTCATGTCCCAGCTAGTTTAACATGATCTATTTATACTTTCCAATCAGATAACAATTAACAAAAGAACGTGTGGAGCGTCGTCATGTCCGGCCAAGTCCCAGCTAGTTTAACATAATCTATATATATTGTCCAATCAGACTGCAACTAACAGAAGAAGTTGTGAAGCGTCTTCATGTTGGTCATGTCCCAGTTAGTTTAACATAATCTATTTATACTGTCCAATCAGATGACAATTAACAAAAGAACGTGTGGAGTGTCGTCATGTCCGGTCATGTCCCAGCTAGTTTAACATAATCTTTTTATACTGTCCAATCATATGACAATTAACAAAAGAACTTGAATTGTGGAGTGTCCTCATGTCCGGTCATGCCCCAGCTAGTTTAACATAATCTATTTATACTGCCCAATCATATGACAATTAACAAAAGAACTTGTGGAGTGTCGTCATATCCGGTCATGTCCCAGCTAGTTTAACATAATCTATTTATACTGTCCAATCAGATGACAATTAACAAAAGAACTTGTGGAGCGTCGTCATGTCCGGTCACGTCGCAGCTAGTTTAACATAATCTATTTATACTGTCCAATCAGATTACAACTAACAAAATAACTTGTGGGACATCGTCGCTGTCGTCACAGTAAACACACATAGCAAATTTCCAATCTGGCTGCAGGTGTAACAGTTCCGGCAGTGGCTGGTGATTAATCTTGGATTTGTCTATTTTTCCCTCTCCAGCAGTATGCAGATGGCGTTGATGTACTTGTTGAACTGACACTGTCAACTATGTACTTGTGTTATACTTGTGTTATTGTGAAACACGTAGTTGATTATGTGCACAACGTATCCAGTTGTATTAGTTTCCCTGATACTCAATAATGTACCGGGGCGCGATAGGGCGCAGTGGTTTTCGCGTCGGCCCAGAAATCTGCCAGTTATTGCGGTTGTGATTAGAGTCCCTCCCGGGTACCTCTCCGGAAAGACAGGAGCCCCGACACTGTGGTGATGTGGCTGAAAGATTGCCGAAAACCACGTTAAACACCAAATCACTCACTCACTCAATAATGTACCGAAATCCAGGGGAAACTATACCAAGACTTTCAGAGATGACTGAAGAAAATAAACACATATTGACTATGTTCAGAGATTATTCAAGAGAGTGCTGTTCAGCACGATGCGAACCAAATAAAACTCCATGAAAAGTAAGACATTTTTTATGAACAGTGACACACACAGAAGCTGTAATCATGCTTCTCTGTATCGTTTCATTTGGACGTCAGTATGTTATTTTGTTGCTCAAAGGGTTATTTAGCATTCGCGTTTTTACTCTCTTGACTCCTTTTAGAGCCGTTTTAGTTGTAAAAGGTAATTAGCAATCACCGATGATTATCACTTCTTGTGATCTTAGAAGAATATGGCATGGCCCCATCGAGAACCATCGATTTTACATATTACAGTAATGGACAATGCACTTTTAATGGTGACATATTTCAGAGAAAGGTTGTTGGAGAAGGTAATTAGTCCTAACACATTTCGAAACCCCACAGTCATTTCGTTGAGTGGGAACGCAGAGGGGGCAACATTCGAAATGGTGGAATATGTAAATATATACTGACGTCCAAAAGAAAGTATACCAAGGCTTGCAGAGACGACTGAAGAAAACAACATTAATGTTGGCTATTTTTCATAAGTCTTGGCATACTTTCTTTTGGACGTCAGTATAGTACCTAAGCATGTGTTTATATATTTGTTATACTTCAGAATCAGTTGTCATCATTTGCCTGTTGAATGTGGTCGATGGAATTATGTGCCCTTTTCTTAAAGGAAATGTCAAACCATAATTATCCAGATCAGATCTGAGTGATGACTTTCATTTTATTTTATGTCACTACTTAAACCGGGAAAGAAAAATATACATCCCTTAATAGAACACAGGTAATTCTGTTTTTGCTTTAAAAAAACTAAGAGTAAAAAAGATCATAAATTCAGACATTCAAATAATTCAACTATTTCCCAGTATATATGTCCACCGCTGACGTCACACGTCACAGCTGTTCAAAGCTGCAGATTATCATGGACCTGCGAAGGACATTCAAGTATTAATCTGAGGCTAGTGTTACTTACTTTATACCACTGAACATGATTAATTACCTCAACATTTGTCGCCGAAAGCAAGATAAACACGTATCATGTATCAGTATATCGACATTTGGTTGGCAGTGACTTGTGCCAGAGGATGTAGCAGATGGATATGCTTGCATCGCACACGATTTCCATCAACACAATGACGGAAGAATGCTGTAGATTAGCAACACCTTAAAACTATTTCTCTACTATTCAGGAGACTTCAGAAATGTCACTTCATTCCTTCAGAAAAATCTAGTTTGGTCTAAAAATAATTTGTTTAGATAGTAACAATTCTTCAATTTAACATTAGCACTGTGCTGATCTCCAATGGGTGTACTATCGTTAACCTTAAAAATGGTGGTATTTTAGTCTAGAGATTGCTAATCCTGGTTAAAATCATTATACCGTTGAAAGCAGAAATATTAATATTAATATTGTTATCATGTAATCGCGTGAGTCCAATTTCTAAGTGCTTACAGGAATGAAATTTACCGATTAAGCAAACTATGTTTGGCTCAACTTCATTTCAGTAGACAAATCTAAAAAGCTGTTATCGACATTTGAAACGTGTTTTCGGAGTTTTGATACCATATGTTTCAGGAGATGCTTCAAATTGAATCCAAATGAACGTCACATAAGCTTCATGAGAACTGTAAATCAGCATAGCTTAACATAGTTTTTGTCTATAATATAATCTTTTAAACTGCTTCAAAAGGCCAAGGGGTTATTATTGAGTTTAATGTTTGGCTGGGGTTGAGTTTCTTCACATTTTCCGGAATCTTAGTTGTTCCTGATCCAGTCAAGACGTATAGCAAGTAGCGAAGGAGCTAAAAAGGAAAATCAGATGACAACTATCACATCGATTTGAACTCGCGAGACAACCACAGTCAATAATCTGGAACTCTTCACATTTAACAACACTGTAAGAGTGCATTTAGGTCCAGTACTGTCCATTTTCGTGCTGTTGTTCCAGCTCAGATATTGTCGAATCGGCGAACAAGAGCATGTCTGCTTGCAGCGGTCAAACGGCAGTCACAATCTAGGCTCAACTTAGGCAAACAACAGGCTAATTGTCCGTCGCATGTACTCATACTTGTCAGCTTTCTTCCCTTGGAATAGAAAGATGACAAGGTTTGATCAGGTTTCACTTTGTCACTGGAGTGTGCTTGAAAACGTTGCTTATTACTCTGTTTGAAGACTTCGAAGAGAGTATACGTGGCGAGATGTGTTCACCACAAGGCTCGTAGTAGTAGAGCGTGAGGGGTGGGCTAATATTGTGCAAGAAGACGTGTGGTAAGACAATAGGTCAGGATGTATCACTCCCACAGAAATACATTTTCGACTGGGACAAGTGGAATGAAGCATCTCATCCAAGAGTGCAACAGGACGTTGGTTGGGATCGAACCTCAACCTAACTATTGTTGGATCTCGAGACCGACGCCTGTTGCTCAAGGGTATCACGCCTCCAAATAATTAAGATAAAACATTTCTGAATTCCCTGCTAACTATTAAATAAGGGAAGTCTGACAAACATACAGCTATAGTAGTTCAAACCAAAATATATAGAAAGGTACAGGAAGATAACAATCCTCAGTTTAGGCGACATTTAGGACAGATATTGGGCACTGAAATTAATTCAGTTTCAGTAACACCACGCCACGTGCTGAAGAAGCGAATCAATAACCTACAGTGGTTTACTTTAGATGACATGTGAGTGCCAATCAAATAACCAGGTTACCATTTAGGGAAAATGTAGCCAGGATCTACCCCAAATTTGCATTTTGTTTATTAACGACGAAGTGGTGAAACCTTTCATTTATATGATTTTATTAAATGGACTTTCATCATGAACTGAATGTAACGTTATGAATATTGATCTACGAGAGCATATCTTTGTGTGCGTGTATTTGTATTTATCATTTGTATTTTATGGCATTTTATATAGTATTCCCATTTTGTAGAGAACAATGATTAATGCCCTGCAAACCAGACACTTTGAAAACGCCGGATATTGTAGCTAATTAACGACAGCAATGTTGGTGATTTTATTTGACAGATGCAACAGCTGTGATCATGACAAAAGACTAATGAGTCTAGAATATACAAAGTATAATTTAAACAAATAGTTTGTAGGTAGTGACTCAGATGCGTCTGAAAGGTAGGAAACTCGCTTCTCATTCTGTCTGGAACTATGCATTTACTGTAACACCATTGTCGTCATCATCAATTGTATTTATTTTCATTGTTTCTTGGCTATATATTTTACGACGCATGCTGTAGACTGATAATACACAGAACGATGTATTATTTGAAATTTGTTCCAGGACCCTGTTACCTAAAAGTGCCAGTTGTAAAAATCTTTAAAGTTGAATACGAAGTCAATTGAAAAACACACAGCATTGTGAACAATAAATATACACTGAAATGTGTACAAACATGTACCACGACTGACGTAAAATACATATAGCATGTTTGACACTTTTATATGCCTGCCAGTTTAAGTTTTCACCCCCGGGTAAAAAAGGGTATAATTATAATTGCGTTCGGAGAATTGCCGTACAATCGCCTGATACACATCATTACGTTCTACTTGATGTCGGTTAATATTGTGAATACTGTCCACAGAGTCAATAGAGTCACTGGTCAGTTAATAAACGTCCATCTGAAGAGGCGAACACGCCGAAAGTATACTAATGGACTGAAGAACATTCTGAGTTGTTTCATTTCAAACTTCTACTATATATAGTCTTCTTTTAACAGACAATACCCATTTTCAACTGGGCCGACTGGGACAAGTGGAGTTAAGTACCTCGTCCAAGGGTACAAAACGGTACGCCGCTAGCTAGGATCGATCCCGCGACCTACCGGCCCATCGTCGGACACCTGTTGCTCACGGCTACCGCGCCTCCACATGCATGCAGCAAGTGATCATCGATAACCGCAATTAATCCTTAACAAATCTGCAACAACGTTAAAACCCAACCGATGCTCTCGATATTCGGTCGTGAGATTATTTTACAATTCTGTTGCTATTTTAAAATTCTAGCTCCCCACAATGGTGGCGTGGTTGGGAATCACTGCGAGCAGTTTGAGCAAGGGACAAGAAGACCGATTCAAAAATAGAGAAAAAAACCGCGTTTCCATCTATCGGTACAAAGAGAATATATCGGAATGTAATTGGGTACACACTTTTATAATATCCCAGTTGACAGTTCATGTAAGTTAGTTAACACGGAATGCACACAAGACATTTCATGATCGGGTACATGTATCCCCACTCCCGTAAGATATCCTCACAAATATATTAAGCAATTTTAGTACTAAACGTGCAGTTCTTGACTTGAGGTGTTTAGAGAAATGCGGACTTCAGCAAAGACGTAATCTGGGGATCACAAGAGTTTACGATCAAGGGTAAGATTGGTATGTAGACAAGGTCTATGAAACCAGAAATCATCTACTTTGCTAGAAGAATTGTCTACCACATTTAGTAATGTACTGTTTCAAAGAACTGTGTCCAGGGAAGCATTCGTTACCCAATGATATTTCTCTGCACCAGCTAAATGGAACCCATGAGAAATCTTATCAGAACCTACACGTGGCGTCCAAGTCGGACTTTGTTCTACGATCCTGTTGGAACCCGCCAAACATGCCTCCGAGGAAAACGGCCTAATGGAATCGGATTATGCAACGCTTACACCAATGAGAGATCGATGATAGACCACTTACAGGTCTAGTGGGGATAAAAACGTTGTGTCTGTGCTACGGAGAACGCCGGTGTCATATAGAATTTTGACCCCTGGAAAAGTGATCCGTTGGTTAGTATTCTGATCCGCGGGTCTCTTTTCGATGGTTCGATCGAGAGAGTTCGATCGAGATCGAGAGTTCGATCGAGATCGAGAGTTCGATCGAGAGCGAGAGAGAGAGAGAGAGAGAGCGAGAGAGCGAGAGAGTACATTGTAAATAGTTTGCAGACAATCTTGAAGAAAATATATTGCATTGGTCAAGAATGAAAAGTAAATAGATTGCAGAGAGATTTTCATTTCTCAGTTTATAATAAATTATGAAATGTTTCACGAAATCATTTTAATTACATGTAAGTTTAATATCTCCCTTTTAACTGCATTTAATATTCCTGCAATTACATTTTGAAAATCAAACATATAGTAATAATTATAATTTTTATTCAGGTATGTTTCATTGTTTATGAAATTACAGGAATACTAAATTAGGAGAGGAATAGGATAATAAGAATTTGTTTCCTAGATGCATTTCAAAATTATTAGAAAAATGAATAGCTTGTAT
>JAUELE010003123.1:0-17126 GCA_031471655.1 Diodora aspera
CCCCCCCCCTTTCAAATAGATCTTTAAATAGTTGAGTTGAGTTGAAATGATGTTTTACGTTGCAAGGACAATATTTCAGCCACAGCATAACGCAACTTGATGTGCAAGGTGCGCATCGAGCGAAATGATAGTTCATAAAAGGGATCGATAGAAAGACAAATGAAATGGAAAAAACGCCACCGGCCACTGAACATCGTCAATTCCAAGTCCCGACTTAAGAAATGCGCGCATCATAACGATGCAATAAGACATCGGTAGAAGTAGAAAATCATTCACGAAGACTCGAAAACCGGGTAAGCAGACAACACGTGCTTTTTCAGTAATTGAACCTTTTTGACACTGACAGCTAGGTACCCCGGGCCCTTGGCGACCCAGGCTGGTGTCGCAGCCCGAAACATTTGGTATACGAGAGGTTTCTGTATATATAATATAGCACAATCTAGGGACAGATCAATTTTTCGGTCTAATACCTTGGATGTACTCCTATTCACCATGGTCGTCTTGTGTGTATGGAAACCCAAATCTGCTAAATATAGACAACCAATGAAATGTTGCATTCACTCAAACTGGCATTCACTGCACGAGAAGTAACTCTTGATAAATTTTAACACATAGATAACGTATTTACTTTGCCGAGTGTTAGAAGAGACGCTTTTGCTATGGAAGCTTCACACGATCGTACTGAATAGGAGTGATTCTGTAGCAATTTATAATTGTTTGTTCCCCCTGGGATTTAATTGGTTCCTCCAGAACGAGTTTTACATGGGATTTGGTTCCTCCAGAACCATTTTCCTATGAAAAGTATTAATTTCTACCCTGGACCACGGTCTCAATTTCCTTATGTAGGCCTATTTGGGTTTACCCCCGGCACTTTTGCTCACGGAACCAATTAAACATCGCTTACAATTCCAGGGTATATGTCAGATGTTGGTGGAGTCATAATGTGCTGGATTTCGAGGATGGTATATGGTGCCATGGCAGCTATCAATACATGTATATTGTTGAGTCAAACTACGGCACAAACATGAAACAATAATTACTGAATTAAATATAGGGCCTACTGCTGGGCAAAAGAAACGACACAAGATTTTGAGAGACTATATATATATATATATATATATATACTGAAAAAAATCACAATTACGTTGGATGTGCAAGAGATATCGATCCCTTCGAGATTAGGAAATTTTATCAACGACATGATGTCAATCAAATTACACTCGTTGAAATCCGAGCATCCTTTTGAGTGAGTGAGTGAATGTGATTTAACGTAGCAGGGGGTAATATTTCAACCATAGCGCTACAAAGGGCACCAAATGTTTAGTCTGTCTCTCAGACCCTAGAGCACAGAAAGAAAATGGAGCCTATCCAAGTCTAGATATTTAGCAAGTCTATAGGAATTCTCAGCTCTAAGAAATTAAAAGTAATATCTCTGGGCTCCTTTCTGAGTTTATTGGGGTTTTTTATATTATGAACATAATAATAATTTATTTGTGTAGATTGAGCTTATTTCTGGGACTAAATGTTAGTCTACCTGTCATTGGTCCTACCTGCCCTACTTTATGAGTACTTTACGTGTCAGGTGTGTTATTTTGAGAAACACCTATTCTTTTATCTGCTTCAGATACACCTGTCCTACCTAGGCGACCTAGTAACCTACAAACCTAGAAACGTTTCACTAGACACACTAGAAATAGGTCACAATAGAAGCACGTGCAATGAACCTAAACTTTACCTCAACAAACGCAGTAATAATTCAAAGTCAGATTTATCATCTCGGAATCTGTGATTGCTATAGGTATATAAATACACAATACACAGTATTGTATACACAATAGATTTTACACGAGCTGTCGTGTATTAAAACAAGCTGTTGTAATTAAACCAAGTGTTAGGAGTCAATTGATTATTTTGAACAATTAAATGACCAGTGATAAGGCTATAAAAAATAACTTGTTTCTAATCACCTGCCCACCCCTAAAATATCTGCCTTTCCTATGAGTTTTTATTTTATTTCTAAGCATAAGGTTTTTTCAATTTTGTTTTTTAAATCCAATTTCATTTTAGTATGACAAACTCACTTTTAAACAAACCAAATTTAATTAAAAAACAAACAAATCAGCTGAACATATACTGACGTCCAAAAAAAAGTATACCAAATTATTTCAATTATTTTCCATTACGTCTTTATGCCATAGTTGATCAAAAGGATGCTTGGATTTCGGTGAGTGTTATTTGATTGACATCATCTCATTAATAAACCTTCCAAGTCTTGAAGATATCTCTTGTATATCCAACGCATTTGTGAATGTATTCAGTAGTCTCTCAAAATCTTGGTATACTTTCTTTTTGGACGTCAGTATAGATTTAACTCATTTGCATACGTATCATGTTCCTTGGTATATTGGGCCGTAACACGTCGTTGTACGTTAAACTGAGTGGATGCTTCATCAGCGACTATACAGCTAACTCTTGGAATATCAGTCAATTCTTGATTTCAGTGCGACTATGTTTAGTGACATGATCAGTCAAATTTTGTATTTAGAACTGAATCTGTTAATCATCTAGACTAACTACAGTCTCTGAAATGTATTCGTTTCTTTCTTGTGTGCATATTTTAAGTAAACATAAATTTATTAAAGCGATTCTTGTGTCTCCACAGCCGAATTTTATTTAACCCTAGACTTGCATTTTTATAGACTTGCCAAGTCTCTTAAGTAAAATGATTACAGGATCCCTTAGACTAATTAGATTAATTAAGGTCTGTGATCAGACAGATTATATTCTTCTTTAACCGGATAATAATACATGAAGAATGACTAAATTTTCACCATTTGTGTCTTTATCGTCCTTGTCGTCTTTGCCGTCCTCGCTCTTATCGCCGTCATCGTCATCGTCGCTGTCGTTCCGACATTTATCGTCGTCATCCCCAGATCTATTTCTAGGCGACCACGTCATCTTGTTCTCCTTCTTCAGCCTCCTTCTAGCGTTGGCAAACCACGTGGACACTTGGGTCAAGGTCATTTTAGTGATGATAGCCAACATGATTTTCTCCCCTTTCGTAGGGTAGGGATTTTTCTTGTGTTCATACAACCAAGCTTTCAAGGTGTTTGTGTTTTCCCGAGTTGCGTTTTTGCGTCGTGCTGCACTGTTGAGATCCATGGTGCCGTAACTAAAACAGAAGAATATACACCATGGATGACTTCTATTTGAGTCATGTTTCAACACATTCTCGGATGGATCAAACGGATACCTGTCAATTTTATTCTGAAACTGAACGATCCAATATACCTGTTCATCAATTAACAAACTTGCCTACTCCATCGAAAGTGACGTGGCGTCACTTATAGAATAGGACCCCAGTAATACAATACTTGTTTAAAAGGGGGAATTTCGTTCGTCGTGGAAAATGTCTGAAAAAATGTGTACATTTTATTTCTTTATTTTAAAATCTGTTTATTTTGCTTTGCAAATCGTCTTTAGCTCCCTCCCCTTTTGGAGGAATTCAGACCCCCTGTCGGGGATCTCAGCCCCCCCCCCCCCCCAGGTGGCTAAATCCTGGTGCCACCCCTCTATACATGTACAAATATCTGGCGTCTGAATGAGCATCAGTTGCAACAATTTTCAACCCATTACAGTTGAACGTTTTCCTTCAGTATTTAGATTACTTTGTAATGGCTGCCATATTCACTGGATGAGTGCCTCGACAACCCTGCGCATTATTTGGGAAATGTATAAATCGCATTCAGAACCACTAAGTTTAGAAACCTCACATTTTCTAATTGGCAGTGTTTTCCCACTTTGCGCACAATGTGTGCTTTACATTTGTTTTTACCACAGACAGTTATAAATAATCAGAACTTGTGAAAGAAACAACACGGGGTTTCAGACAATGAATTCTTTTGTTGCCACAACCTTTGCACAATCGTCTGGAAGTGAATTCCTTCGTGTCAATCTATTTATAAATTCCTTTGATAAGCCAAGTATCTTCGCAACGTAGCTTGCAGGACAACCGCAAGAGATCATACATAAGAGACCTTGAGCTTATTTCTGCATACACGGGCTGTTTTGACGAGATCTACATTACTGTGTTCGCTTTATGAAGTGATAAGGGTTTCAGCCCTTCGCTTATGACAAGTTATTTTAGTTCAAAGATGAATGAATTAACGAGGGTTCTTTCCTGAAACTGAAGATGTCTTCTCTTATTTCCAGTAAACTTTTCTCCACATCTTAAAGCTTAAATATTGGTTACATATATGGAGAGAGTTGATATATAGAGAGAGGACTATCCTGGACTAGCAATTCTTAGCCACTGGTCAAATCGAAAGAAATGAAAACAGGTTCTGTCATAGGGATTGACTGAACTAATATTGATCTGAATTAATATGGTTTTCGTGTACAATGTGCACAGGTTTGTATTTACTACTGTTGGCAACACGTCACTCCAGATAGTTCGGATTTCGTCTGGTTCAGCTGGTGGCCCACTTACTTTCGCTTTGACCGGAAGTGGACAAGTGCTGGTGACGCATAGCCTAAAGATTGCTATAACTTCGAGTAATCAATCATTGTTCGCTCGGGATCCGTTTCCAGTGTGTATAATATACTTAAACTATAAAATACTTCAGTTTATCCTTACTGTATTTTTCTCCAACAACGTATAGTTTATAGCTTGTACTTTTGAAACTTGCCCAGCGTTGATTTTAACTGTTTGGACTGTCCTACGGCTCTACGAAATACCCACAGTCATGAAGAAAAATCTGACATGGATATTAAAAGTTATAGATTCTCAAGGCTGTTCCTCTCTGCTATTTCAGTGTATTCTTTGACAACGATTCCACGTAATTCTATCACAGTCAAGATAACCAAGATTCAGTAGCAAACACAAAACCATCTAACAATCATATTTAGCCAAAACTCTTCTTAAATCCATTGAACTTACCAAGCATTATTTAACGAACAGTAGTACCAAAAAGACAACGATCTCTATGGGTGACGCATGTGTTAACTAATATGTAACTTGCATACAAATATAAATGCTCGAAATTTGACCCACGATTTACAGTAGTTCAATTTGTAATATTTGATTATACACAGTCCATGATGATTTTTTCCAATTTACGTCTGAGTTTAAGAATATGATCAGATGATGTTAACTACACTAATAACATTTAGTCCCAGAAATAAGCGTAATCTACACAATTATGTTGATAGTACCTAAATAAAAGAAATAATAAAATCAGAAAAGGAGCCCAGAGATATTCCTAATTTCTGGCTAGAGCTGAGCATTTCTAGACTTGCTAAATATCTCGACTTGGGCAGGCTTCATTTTCTTTGTAGGGTCTGGGTAAACTAAAATATAGTCTCCGAAGTAAGATTAATATTTCTAAACTTTTGTATGACATTGAAACGATATACATTTGTAAAAAAATAAATAAGATCCCAGAGAGTCTGCTCACTTCACTGAAGTTGCAGCTATTTGACTGGGAAATATCTAGTGTATGCTTGTCTCTGTTATAATAAAACTTCAGGGTCTGGATGACAGACTAGGGTCTGGGAGACAGACTAGGTGTTAACTCACGCATTGCTATATGGATACGTGGACATGGCTGGGTCATACGGGTAACATGCTGTGGGCTGACTAATCCCCCTCCACGTCTCCCCCGGCTCTTTGATGTCATAATGTGTACTCTGAAACATAAACAACATAAACAAATAAGATAATGGTAAACAAATACATCACGTGGATATAACAGTTGTGCAACTTCATATCACTGAGCGTGACGTCATTAAGATATAATGAAACCTCAAAGAGAATGGTTCTTTAATTATTATTTCAAATATACAAATTCTTTAACTGAGTATGGAAGATGGGAGATAAAGGAAACAAGTTTTCCAGGTCATATACTCAACCCAACTATTGAGGGGTGGGTGCCATGAGCTACATATACTGACGTCCAAAAGAAAGTATAACAAGATTGGGAGCGACTACTGTATAAATTCTCAAATGCGTTGGATATACAAGAGATATCCCTTCAAGACTTGGAAGGTTTGTCAATGAGATGATGTCAATCAAATTACACTCACCAAAATCCAAGCATCCTTTTCATAAACTATGGCATAAAGACGTAAGGGAAAATAATTGAAATCCTTTGGTATACTTTCTTTTGGACGTCAGTATAGATACATATGATTTTATTTAATTGAAGCTGAATTGGGTTCAACACTGGTGGCATTGTCATGGGTCACGTGTGTGACTCAAGTTACCGACTTTACATTACAGTCCGATAATGCAGTTTGTTTATGTTGTTTACAGTCGTGCAATTTAATAATCGTGAGTGGGTTCTTGTATTTGGATAAAACAATTAAGGTTTGTTCAATATTTGGCGAGTCCGTGTTTTTCAGTTTATGATGAAATAATGCTTGATCTCTAATAAGAAGCTGTGCTTCTAGCTTCCTTCAGTATTAGTCGTTTTATGTATTGTTTGTCAGATTGAATTTATACTTTTTTCTCAAATAAATAAGTCATTATCTGCATTTTTAAAGTGTGTGTCCCGTCCGAAGCTGGATAAAATTGAGACTTTAGAGATCCGCTCTTGAAAGTAAGATGTATCGTCAAATCTAACACACACACACACACCCACACACACACACATACCTCGGAAAGCGAAAACAGAGCAGGTTCATTTCCTAATTAGAGGAGCGACCGTTTTTTGGTCTTCATGCCTTGGCATCGCTTTCAAACAGGAGATTGGGTGGTAATGATGGAGGAGGTGGATTTTATGACCGATTCCAGTAGACCTAGTTACTCAGAGGAAGACCAGAGCCCGTTCCATAAAACGATCTTAGTTACAATCGATCTTACATGTAGCTACACCCTCAATTTCAAAATCAGAGTAGCAATAAACCATTCCTGTTCCAGAAGACAATCTTTGGCGCATTTTTAAGGCTTGCAAGTAGCTTAAAGTTGGATACGTGTTCCCGAACGCAAACATAGGTCTGGTGCTATCTGTGTGAAATGAATAACATAAACTATAAATCAGACATTGTGAAAGTGTATGCCTTATTAAATAACATCGTACGCGTATTCCCTTAGTCACGGCAAATGCAGACGGATTTATTTTCTACTTTCAAAGAGCCAGCTTTATTCCGTATCTCTCTTTGAGGGTTTACCGAAGAATGTTCCGTCAATTTTCGAATTTGAACCGAACGCATTCATTTGCAAGTGTAACGTTTCTGAAGGTTAACGAATATTTTCAAGATTCTGTCTGTATGTATATTTGTCGTTCTGTACGTTGGTTTTTGAAAACAAAACACTGAGTTTGGCCACGCATCTAACTTTGAAGTTGCTTTGAAAGACCGGAAGTAGTTCAGATTGAAAACTTAATCATAAGAGTTTACTACCGTAATATTGCTTTGTGGAACGGGACTCAGCGAAATTAGAAATAGATATTAGTGAGGCGTCCACGTCGACCTACCATCTGTAGTTATATTTTATCAGTTGATTGGCCCGAGCATGATTTAGCACTGAAATGTTTATAAACATTTTGGATTATTTAAAATGAACCTTCCTTGGCCAGACCCAGTCCAGATAATTAAATTGGAATAATTGCAGTCAACTCAATTTAGCAGTTGATACAAAGCTCGTTCTGGCGAAGCGTCGACGCTACACATGTACTGACGTTGCCGGATCATCACTTACAGCACATTTTAAGTGCATACTTATGTTCATCCGAGAAATGAGGTATCATGGATATATGACCGATATATCGCTGAAGGCCACGTACAAACTTGACATTAGTTAGCCATAGAAAGAATCTATAATGATTTATAACGATCAACAGCTAATGTAATGTTGACATTGACAATTCGCAATGCAAGTGGAATTATGATTGTAAACTGTCTTGACATATGATACATGCAGCGATTGTGGTATACTAATCTACACTCCTCAAAAGAAGTTTAGGGTAAAACATAGTGATAACAATATTTGATTAACATAAAGCTATGAAATACACACTATAACATGTTGGTACACATGTCACAGGCCAATGTATGCATGATTAAAGTGGCAATCCTGAAAAACGTTTTCAATGCTGCATGCGCCTATACATTAGCATTTAAAATTTTGAGGGACATTTCACGTAAAGCAAATTTTCCTAAAATTCAATAATCTTCAGCTTTAAAATGTCACCCGACCTTTTAAGATAATTGAGTGGCGACTTTTTAGGAGTAACAACATTGCATGAAAAGACCCGTTCTGCAAAATATGCTCCGGCAAACCTTCGAACAGCAAAATCTATTGTATCCTTATATCAGGTTTGACACTTAATTTTTTTTTACGTAATGTATTTTCAGTTTCTCACTGAGTATAATTTTCACTTCTTTAAGAACTTATGCCCAACAAAATAACAAAAGAATGATTAAATTTAGCGTTGTGTAGGCACTTAAACATACTGGAAGCGGCAGTAAAATGCATGCACATTTATAGATGTACGTTGATCTCCAAATGCAAATGTATTAAATACATTAACACCAAGCATTATTGTTTGAGTTTTCACGTCATACACCAATGCTTTGACGGGTGTTCCCTCGTGATCGTTATGCTTGCAGTAACCAATGCTTTGACGGGTGTTCCCTCGTGATCGTTATGCTTGCAGTAACCAATGCTTTGACGGGTGTCCCCTCGTGATCGTTATGCTTGCAGTAACCACAGGCGTATGGGCACCCTCCGAGCTAGGGGCAGTGACCTGCTTGTCCGAAACATGACCACCTAGTAAAACCGAAGAGCAAAAAAAGGGTTTGCTGGATATATTACAATCAAAAACTTAACACGACATACTTTCACTTGTTATTGGACTTTGTCCCTATCCAGATATCCAGAATTTGTTGATTTGTTCATCTGTTAAACTTATTCATCTGCTTTTGGATGCATTTTCGCAACAAAGATGTAATCTGTTACATGAATTAACCTCGAAATTGCTCACCGTCTAATCTCCAAACTAAGTATGCCCTTCTGATAGGCTCTACACACACTTAGCTGAATTGGGTGTCATTTTAGCTTCAGTGGTTTGGAAGGTCACTCGTGAGTTCGATTAACCGAGAGGAATTTTGTGCTTTTCATTTTTCTGTTCGCGAATTTTATTTTATTTAATCATGTGAAAAAAACACCCACAAAACAAAAACCACCAAAACATAGTATAACGTTTTAAGTTTTTCTCCTGATCTAGCGACCAACATGACAAGCTAAGTTTGCGTCCATCTCCGAATATTAATGACCCCCACTTTCGTACATTGTCGTAAATGTAATTACTATCGGAACACAATCAATCGACTTCAGAGAGCAGAGAATAGAGTGGTGCTGCTAAATCCGATGTGGCAACTGCTTGATCTCGTTTCTTATTCAGTGCTATTCTGTTTAACCTCGAGTGTTTGATCACTGCTCCCGATGTGAATCAACATGATTGATGCTGTATTGTCGGGGGACACAACAATAGTCCAACTCTGCTGCTTTTTTCTCTGATAGAATAATTACTTCTAAGTTCTCACAGGGTCGTGTCCTACATACAGGACATGAGAAAGACTGTTTCAACTCGTCTTTTATACTTGCCACAATTGTCTCATTGATAAACGGATATGTTCACATCTTTGAGAGTATATAAGACTCATACGATTAGAACTTAATCAATGACTAATTATGTTGTCATGTAACTCTTTAGTGCTTCCTCTACAACGACAATGTTTGATTTAGTTTATAATTTCTTCCAATTTCCACGGCCCAGAATATCGCACTGTAATTTATATAAGTACATGTGTTCAACTGTTCGTTTCATTTATTTTTATCATGTGCAGTTTTATGTATTACGCATAGCTGTGTAACTGAGTGAAGGTGAAATGAGATGTAGGCGAACTGAGAACTAACTTAGTTTGTAAGCCAAGTGAAATGTAGGCGAACTGAGAACACACACCCTGTCCCACTGCCATCCACTGCTAAATTATCCACAGATGTCTTTCAGCTTGTAATTATTGTCCGCCGTTTCCTTTATCGTTCGTGTTTTCAGCCACTATCTCTAGGAGAGTATGCGACGTTCTATTGTGACCAAACATGATATACTTACATTATAAGATATGTTACAAAGGTAACGGCACCTTCGTCATCCTAAATGTTTAATGTTTATATCTTCCTTCTCGTTGAGTTCTGCCTACTCGTCACCGGAAATCATGGCCAATCCCTGGTATAGCAAAGGTAGCTAGCATATGCTGAAGAGTCTATAGTCCCTGTTCGCTGATTTATTGCTGTTCATTGTCATTCTCTGTGACAGGAAGTAGTAAAAGTGTTGCTTACGTTTCCAGCAGCATGGCGTCTGTCTGTCCATTAGTCCGTCATCTCTGCTTGGCCAAACACACAGTTTCACGTTCAGCTTGTAATAGGTTGCAACTTATTACTTCTTAGAACTGCCTGATACATGGTGAGGGACCATTTGAGTGTTGTAGGGGAGGTGTGTTTGTGTGTGTGTACGGGTGGGGAGGGGGGGGAGGTCGGTGCCAGGAGATTTAGGAATAAATGGCTTGCAGACAATGCGTGGCGAGAGCGAAAAATAAATAGATTTCAGAAATATGTATACATTTTTTTTATTTGTCTGTTTTTATGATTATGAAGTTTATCATGAACATTTTTTGAAAAACAAAGATATTGCTTCATGCTGTGCGATAAAAAAAAAATTGCTGGCAAGAGAAAAGAATCTGATATAAATTTTCCCCGCCGAGCGATTGCTGACAGTGTCCTCAATTTGCAGTAAATTATACACAGTATATGTTGTCCAGTATATTATACACAGTATATGTTGTCCAGTATATTATACACAGTATATGTTGTCTCATTAGACTTTTGTAATGGGACCAATCAATATACATGGTGAAGACGGGCTTCCCAGCGCGAATGTGACTCTTGTGTCCTATGAGAGGTAAGAGAAGCGCAAGTGATCGATGATTTCCGATAATGGCCTTGCCCTGATCACTAGAAACACAGAGAGCTTGTATCCAATAAGAACCATCGGCGACCAACTTCTAAGGAATGTCTATCAAAGATGTTAGCTTGTATTCAGCGGGATTCTCTTTCGTCTATACTGACGTCCAAAAGAAAGTATACCAAGATTTTGAGAAACTACTGAATACATTCACAAATGCGTTTGATATACAAGAGATATAGAGTATGTGCAGATGTGTGGATTGGTGTTTATGTGTGTACATCTTTGAGTATGTACCGATGTGTTAGTTTGGTGTTTATGCGTGTGTACACCAATGTGTGGATTGATGTTTATGTGTGTGTACATCTTTGAATATGTACCGATGTGTTAGTTTGGTGTTTATGCGTGTGTACATCTTTGAGTATGTACCGATGTGTGGATTGGTGTTTATGTGTGTGTACATCTTTGAGTATGTACCAATGTGTGGATTGGTGTTTATGTGTGTGTACATCTTCGAGTATGTACCAATGTGTGGATTGGTGTTTATGTGTGTATACATCTTTGAGTATGTACCGATGTGTGGATTGGTGTTTATGTGTGTGTACATCTTTGAGTATGTACCGATGTGTGGATTGGTGTTTATGTGTGTGTACATCTTTGAGTATGTACCCATGTGTGGATTGGTGTTTATGTGTGTGTACATCTTTGAGTATGTACCAATGTGTGGATGTGTGTTTATGTGTTTGTACATATTTGAGTATGTACCTATGTGTGAGTTGGTTTTAATATGTGTGTATGTGTTTTTGAGTATTTACAGATGTAAGAGTTGATGTTCATACGCTTTTTTGTTTGTCTCTGAGTGTGTATATAAATGTTAAGGCTGATGTTAATATGTGTGTCTTGAAGTACCCATAGATGTGCGGGGTTGTGTCTTATATGCTGGTTGATGTGTGTATGTTTTGTTTTACATACCTACTTATGTTGGTACGTATCTTAGGTATTCATGTATTTGATTATATTGAGTGTGATCTTGTGTGTATGTATATGTATGTGAGTGAACATGTGTATATGTTGTGTGTAGGAGTGTGTGTATACACGATTGTATGAATTTGTGCGTAAATTTGTATGTATTTTTGAAGTTGTTATATGGGTGCATAGATTGGTGTGTATGAGTGCATTTCGATCCTTGTCTGTAAACCTGTGTACGTTGTATTTACTTCAGAAGTCACGTGTTGTTTATTTGTGAGGGCAATGCATCATCAAACACGGTATGCTGTATAAAAAACTTTCATATTTGAAAAACTGCTCATTGAGCGTCTTTTATAAACTTTCCGGAAATGAAGGGTCATCTGAAATATGGAGTACTAGTGTTTGAACACATCGATCACTTCTGTCGCCCTTCTTTTAGAAACAATTGTATTTAACATTTCAGTGTCATTTCGACCTGAAGGAAGTAAATCGTATGACCTTCTGACCTGGCTGTACAAAAAGCAAACACTTGAATGCATGGCTTCATTAACGGATGATGAACCCACGTGACCCCCGCTTCGTGACGTCACTGAAACACAACCCCACTTGGATTACTGTGTATGCATTACCAGTCATAAAGGTTAATATTATACATGCGGAAAAGCTAAGATCTGTATTGATCGACTGATACAAACCATACAAACGCACACAAATTAGTTTCTTTGAAACTGTTCCGCTATTTTGTTCCTGCATTTTGTCCAACAAGTAAGGTTGTGTTGCCCTGTAAGCGTCAGGTGTTTGATTTAATCAGTGAAGTTGGTGGTGCGATCTCATGCTTGTTGTTACAGCCCACTTCCACAAAGCGATCTTAGCGCTAAGTTGATCGTAAGTCCTTAAGATCGAGATTTCACCATATGTTTTCAATGTTAAAATCTCGATCTTAAGGACTTACGATCAACTTAGCGCTAAAATCGCTGGCCTCGATGTGAAGGAAAGTGAAGTACAGAGATGATGCTTCGAGTTGCATTTACATGTTGCCACATAACCCGACAGAAATCTGTCTTTTATCTGTGAACTATCGTCTCAGTGACAGTGCAAACGGTGTGCATAAGTCTACTATATTACAGGGTCTTTTTTACAGAATGATGCTCTAATCTCCCCACTCCCCTCTTACATCCCACCCTATCATCCACCATTGTTGGTTTTGTCTGGTCTGTATTAATATCAATATCGCTTGTTTGGGTATCGAATCCTCGGACCTCTTCGCAATCAAAACGTAGTATTTGAAGATCCCGAAAGAGCGGATGTGTAAGCCACTGATGAAGTACCCATCTCCGGTGCAGCTATCTACATGCTTTGCGGTGAGATGAGATGATATTTCATGTTGCAAAGGCAATGTTTCAACCATAACACATCGTGATGTGCCAGATTCGCATCGAGGGAAAAGACAGTTTATGGCAGAGATCGATAGAAAGAAATGTGAAAGCAGATAATGCTCTTTATAGTCGCCGACAGACATTGATTCACTGGGACTGCATACCTTTCGAAACCCCCATGAATATTATTAGAGCCCGAAAAATATATCCTGTCTTTGGGGTACCGAAAGGACTTGGTGAGGATGATTTGTAAATTTCGTTGTTTTTGTCAAAAGTTCAAATTACAGCAAAGGCAAAAGGACGAGTTTATAAATGATAGCATATTATTTTGCAATAAATGTAACAGAAATGTAATTGAAGACGAGTATCACTTCCTACTAGTTTGTCCATTATATGATAATAGTCGGAAACTTTTTATATCGTCGCACTTTTATAGCTCACCAACCAAGGGGAATTTTATTAATTTAATAACGTGTACAGCTACTAACACACTAGGAGGTTTTCTTGTAAATGTATATATATATTTGCCTGTAGGAGTTATTCCTGCAAAAGCTGCGCACATGATTACAGTAACTTTAGTGCTGTAAGCCAAAAAGTCCTAAACACACGAATAAACTGTGTCCAGTCTTGTCGTCTCTTGAAATTCCGTGGTTTGGATGTAAGGCGGATCTAACACGAGTGGTCCTGCTCCACGACTTTTTATAAAGACCTAAGCCAGTCTACATGTAGCTCAGTAACACCAAATCTAGGATCGCCGATTCCACCTGAAATTGTGACCTGTATATAGTTTAAGCCAGTCTATTGAAGGATCAGTCAGGAAAAATTAAGATTAACTATTTTATGCACCAATTTTCTATAACGCGAGTGACACAACTTTATAGCTTGCCTGTGTCTGATAGACCTTTCTTTCTTTTAAGAGACTTGGCAAGTCTATAAAAAGTAAGTCTAGTGATAGCTGAATTTCGGTCGAAAAGACACAAACGTACGATAAACGTATACTCGGTGAAAAATACATAAAAAGAAGAAAAAAATAATAAGTTTCATAGACTGCAGTTAGTCTAGTGCCACGTGTGCACACGTGTGTTCAGTGAAACTGGAGGTGTCGCAGTACATAAGCTCCAAGTGTTGCCAGTACAATCCCAGTATACCACTCTCACAACACGTGTTTCACCTTCGTCACCGGAGTCTGTGAACTGCTTTTACCAAGTGTCACACACGTAAGCCATGGCGACATATTGCCACAGCTTAGAAATTGCGGGAAATCGTTTATAACGATCAGGAGCGAGTACACAAACATTTGTCAAGACCCCGAGTTAAGGTACAAAAACAAAACATCTTCAATTATGGTTATCTCTCTTTGGATAGGAGAAACAATTTACTCCCAGAAATTGTAGCTTGTCTCTGTTCTTACGTATACTGCCGGGCAAAAGAAACGATACCAAATGATTTCAGTTATTTTCCTTTACGTCTTTCTGCCATAGCTGATCAAAAGGATGCTAGGATTTCAACGAATGTAATTTGATTGACATCATATCGTTGATAAACTTCCTAATCTTGAAGGGATATCTCTTGTATATCCAACGCAATTGTAAATTTATTCAGTAGTTTCTCAAAATCTTGGTATCGTTTCTTTTGCCCGGCAGTTTATATTTCATGAACCTAACAACCTTAGGATCTTGACAAAAATTGATTGTACACATAACGTGTTACAAAGAACTGGTCTGCAGTTAGCAACAGTAATATTAATTATGAGTAAAAATCAGGTGTATCATGATAATATACTCATGGTAATAATTGGTTGTCACCCCTAGATACATTAAAACATTTTTGAAGGATAGAAATATTTCTTATTTTTAACGTTACAAAATACGTGATCCTAGGGGGCGACAACCATTATTACCATGAGTATATCATACCAATCATGACAATAAAAGAAAGTATGTAAAAATATACGTTTATTTGTTATGTGAAAGTACCATAAATAAATAAGAATCTCAACAAAACAGTATACGTGATCATAATACATGAAACCGTTCAGGTGATAATTTAGATTGTCACCAGCCCACACCAGCGGTGGCAGCGGTTAGATACTGTCTCTGTTAATACATAAACACTTGAATACGTGGTCGTTCAAAACCTGGATTTCACAGTCAATACTCGCGTACACGTCTTGAGCAAAGTTCCTGAGCATTCTCGACAAATGGGACATTGTAAGCAGGGGAAGTTAGTGTCACGAATTCACACAATATTCAGTCAGCTGTTGTGTAGGCTTGAAGTTACCGGGTCACACAGTGAGTTCAGTGCACCTGAGGCACGTGTACGTCTCTGGTGACGTCACATAGGGTGCTCCCGTCACTGACCGCGTGTGAGTTACCACACATTCATCTTGAGGTTTGTTTACCGTTGTCAACCGGTTTCCAGCAGTGACGAAATCCACACGTCCGGGTGTGTCGATCCGTGTCGACCCGCCAAAGTTTTCGCACGAGGTTCCAGGACGAGATATTGAAGCACATCTCTTGCACATTGTCACAAGTCACAATGAGGGGAATATATACAGTCAGTTGCAAACACATGAGCTGTTGTGTGACATGGGTTTCTGGTGAGATTGAACTAACCGCACAAATGTCCGTTTTTGGGGAACTGATAAGGCGTCGAATAAATCCGCAATTCCATTTCGCCGTGCCCGATACGCCACGCTGTCTGTGAACACATCATCCTCATTTTCCTTAGAAGAAAACATCAGCAAGTCTTCACACTTCTCTAACAGATCGGACACGTCTGAGGGTCCCTCCCCGTCGCTGCTCAGAGTGCTAGCCGTGGATGTATGTCTCTCCCCAGTCGGCTCCATGCCTTTCACCAACTTTTCAACCCAGGACAGCCGATCTATCGTCGCGGGTTCGATTCCATCGAAGATATTCGCAAGGCCGTTTCTTCTTTCCCTTTTGAAAGCGGCATTTGAAGTTTCGTTCCGATCCATGCTTGTCTTCTTGTTGAGTTTGAGGATTCTAGAAGCGAGAGTAGGCATGAGTCTAGTATAACTTGTAGAACAAGTTCGTCTGTCAGCTAGTGTAGAAATAATGAGTCCACGATTGCTCACATCGCTTTTATAGTCGCCGAGTCACACGGCGCTAGATTTCTAAGCAAAATACGTCACGGGGAATGCGATCGCTCTCATTCAGGCAAGCCTACGTCATTGGGCGGAGCTTGCATTGCTCGGGATTATAACAGCCAATCGACAGCCGCCGTTGATAATATGGCATGGGGAATCCCCTACATCACCTGAAATGCCTCTATCGCTTTTTTGTTGCAGTTCTAAGATACAATACTCGCCAAGAGTAACTTATTATAAGGAACTTAGTCAGAAATGCATAGAATTCTACCTCTATATGAGCATTACGTACCTAGGATAGTGGATTTCCGTGACTTCTCAGATTCTAAAAATATATTCATCTCAACCGTGAAGCGACTCATACCTGCAGCTTTACGCATCAGACCCACCTATGTTTGTATTTTTTCGTTACCTGCGTACTCTGTTCCGGATGACATCATCATGAAACATGTCCTGTACTGCGTTGAAATTTTGGAATCTTGGCACACGTACACCTGTGAAGAAAGAATGTTTGTCTAAGAAAGATAAGATTTTGTAATGGCCTTCACTGAAGTGTGTATATATGTGAGTTAGTACTAGTGAACTCAGGTTTATAATTATTATCATTACATGTATGATAAATTAAAAAATAAAATAAATAAATAAATAAATAAATAAATAAATAAATAAATAAATGAATGAATGAATGAATGAATGAATGAATGAATG
>JAUELE010003234.1:0-17125 GCA_031471655.1 Diodora aspera
ATAAATGAATTTGTAAATAAGACCAGCTGAGCCTACACAATGCAGACCAGCATTCTACCCAGCATTCGGTCTCTGATAAAGTAAGCTGTAAATAAGACCAGCTGAACCTACACAATGCAGACCAGCATTCTAACCAGCATTGGGTCTCTGATAAAGGAAGCTGTAAATAAGACCAGCTGAGCATACACAATGCAGACCAGCATACTAACCAGCATTGGGTCTCTGATAAAGGAAGCTGTTAATAAGACCAGCTGATCCTACACAATGAAAAACCAACATACTAACCAGTATTGGGTCTCTGATAAAGGAAGCTGTAAATAAGACCAGCTGAACCTACACAATGCAGACCAGCATACTAACCAGCATTGGGTCTCTGATAAAGGAAGCTGTAAATAAGACTAGCTGAACCAACAAAATGCAGACCAGCATACTAACTAGCATTGAGTCTCTGATAAAGGAAGCTGTAAATAAGACCAGCTGAACCTACACAATGCAGACCAGCATACTAACTAGCATTGAGTCTCTGATAAAGGAAGCTGTAAGTAAGACCAGCTGAGCCTATACAATGCAGACCAGCATACTAACCAGCATTGGGTCTCTGATAAAGAATATTGGAGTGTTGTTTCCCACCAGATCCCAGTTTCCGTCTTCGGTGTATATCTTGATGGCGAACCCACGGGGATCTCGGGCGGTGTCCGCGGACCCCTTCTCTCCACCTATCAGAGAAACACGTACTTTCAAGTCAACACGCAGACTTCATATAATTATAGTTATGGTTATTTTATTTACGAAAATAATTTTAAACAAAGAGAAGCGTCTAGATTTAGTACCCAATATTATTTTCGTTTAAAAAAATTCTTGATTCTATTTCTTTTGCAAGTTTCAAGACCAAACAGGCTTGATCAACAGTTTCTCCTGAACTCGTTTCAGTGTTCAGTTCCTTATAGAATCCGTACACTGATGACACACTTACCAACAGTGGAGAACCGGACCGCTAAGGGCGTTTTCTTGCCAACCTTCTCAAACACCTTGGCCTTGCAGTACTTGGTGATGTCGTGGGTGATCTCCAGATAACCGAACGCACCTGCACAGAGAGTGTCATTGTCAGTGAAACAAGTCATAAGGGGCATATATCTCTAACTACAGATATTTGCCCTTAAGATAAATAGCCTCTAATACACTTTTGAACATAAACCTCGTGGACAAATCGACAGGTCAGTAAAAGCCTTCCAGACTCGTCAATTTTACAGACGTGTACTATGGTGGTGGTGGATGTGTGTGCGAGTTGGGGCAGGGGGTTGATTGGGCGGGTGGGGTGTTGATGCCCCACTGGGGGCTGGGGGTTGTTGGGGCGGGGGGGGACATGGGTTGATTAGTGGCTTATAGATGGATGGTGGAGTTAGGAGCGTAGATCTGGTCTTCCACAGAAGGGAAAATCCTGGATCCCGGATACTGTCTTGAAAATGAGCGCCATGACGTAACTCCATCCCTGATTTGAATACTTAAAGACTTATCAAGGTATTCCCAGGTCGTGTCTGTTTGTAAACGGTTTAGATGTTTTAATCAAGTTGCATCAATACAAACACTGTACAATGCATTATGTGCTTTCCTAATTACCAGATTGAAACGTATGCCCCTAAAGCAAACAGACAGATATATTATGTGACTAGAATGACGATGAATGTACAGTAAATATCTTGTTGCAAGCTATTGTCGTGTGAGCTCACCAGCACCCTTGGCGTGAACAACTCTCTCTGGTATTCTCTCCCTGTTGAAGTGGGCCATTTCATCGGTGAAAACGAAGTCCTGTAACAGAACTGGCCCCCTGGGCCCTACTGTCAGAGTTCCGGTCTTCAGGCCCACTGGAGCCCCGGTTCCTGTTGTCAACACATCCGGCTCCTGGGAACAAAAACAAATAATATTTTCTAAAGTCGTTTATCTTGCCAAGGCCCTTAAACGACAGATTCTCGCTTTAATACACATGTATTATATATGCCAGAATATAACAGATGGTTTAAATGGTTTATGTGTCCGGAATATGAAAAACAGTACTTATAATTATACATGATAAGTGTGAAATTCTTATATAGCTTAAATGTTACGTTGCCGAAATTATGCAAAGAAAGCTGTCTTACACTTTCGCTTGAAAGGTTTGGACATCTGATACAATATCAAGTTAGATATCAGGGAAATTAGTTTCATAAATCCATAAGACAGATGTCTTATAATAACAGATATATGTTGACTCTTCATATGAGATATTTGCAGGTGCACTAATACGAAGGAATGCCAACCGTTTAAAGCATTGCATCAACATAAATTGAGAAAATAATTATATTGAAAATCTTAAATGGGATAACGCAAAGATCATGCGACAACCAGAATGAGTGTCACTTTAAAAATGGCCCGTTGAAGATTGCATCAATCCCTTAAAGAATTGATTTCATGAATCAATAGCATTTTGCAAGATCATCTCCGAGTCCAGCTACACTAGGTAAGGTTCACAGGCGCGTGACGATTGCCAATATCGTATAACACATAATTGTATTTTATTTATTAAAATTATCTTCAAAATATTAATATCTTGTTTGAAAATATTTTTTTCAGTCTACTGTGGATAGGCTAGACTGTTTGTGGTCTCGTAAAGTATGCATTGTCATTGAAATGCTTTTCATCGTTTGGAGTCATTGTATATGAAAATTCGTTATGTTTGTGTGTGATATGTATGAATGATGATATTAAAATATTTTTTAAATACGATATTAATATTTTGTAGATATTTTTTTATGAATAAATTTCAATGACTTCAATATGTGCAGTCATTGTGCGCCTGTGGCAAGTGCATGATCAGCTTCACCTACTGAACGAATGTACATATAAAATAGCCTCTTAAAGCATAATACATGTATCGTGTGCCGTTCAGGTTTGACAACTGAACAATTTGCATAATCTTTACTTGAAGACCTGTTCAATGGATACGGCAGTTAGAACGTGTTCTGTGGTTGGCTTGCTGTATTATGTAGGACAAAGCGGTTACGTCCTACCTATACTGCCATTGAGGTTTAATGACTCGATCAATAATTTTGCAAAATCATTTCTGAGTCCAGTTGTACTACCCGGGTGCTTGGCTCTCGTCTTGTGATGTGTGGTGATTTTATACTCCTCAACCACACATATACAACAACTATTATGCTGTTTAGTGCCGATATTTGTATAGTGACGTGATGTTAAAGGCTTTATATGGCGTGGGAGCTCTACCCTACACCACAGGTCAACATACCTTGCACTGCCGGTACAACACAGCTCATTGAACAACACCGCCCTACACTGCCCGTACAACACAGCTCATTGAACAACACCGCTCTACACTGTCCTACACCACAGGTCATTGAACAACACCGCCCTACACTGCCCTACAACACAGGTCATTTAACAACACTACCCTACACTGCCTTAGAACACAGACCATTGAACAACACCGCCCTACACCGCCTTAGAAGACAGACCATTGAACAACACTGCCTTACACTACCCGTACAACACAGGTTATTGAACAACACCGCCCTACACTGCCCGTACAACACAGCTCATTGAACAAAACCGCCCTACACTACCCGTACAACACAGGTCATTAAACAACACAGCCCTACACTGCCCTACAGCACAACTAGGTTATTGAACAACACCGCCCTACACTGCCTTACGAAACGGGTCATTGAGCACCGACCTATACTGCCCGTACAAAACAGGTCATTGAACAACACAGCCCTACACTGCCCGTACAACACAGGTCATTGAACAACGTACACCGCCCTATACTGCCCGTACAACACAGGTCATTGAACAACACCGCACTACACTGCCCGTACAACACAGGTCATTAAACAACACCGCCCTACATTGCCCCACGAAATGGGTCATATACTGCCCGTACAAAACAGGGGAAAACACCTGACATTTATGTCAGTCATCAGATAAAGAAGAACAGAATAATGAAAAAAAAACACTTTCGTGTATATATGAATTAAGAGACCTAACGCAAGTCATATTCTACCTGTATTTGCCTTGCATGACATTTCTAGGTTACTCTGAGGCCGTGACCTATGTGCACACAGTATCCAGATGTTCTGCTGTACGTAACCGGCGTGCCACTTTTGATAGAGCGTTTGATAGTACAATTTATTTTTTGTTTAATTAACGTGAGGGAAGTATGTTTATTACAGGTACTTGAAACATCATCAGATCAGGTTGTATCATCTGGGTGATGTGATGGTATCAACAGGTTGTTTTCACGGTCTATGGTGGTCTGAACGTTGAATGAACAGAGAAGGATCGAGGCATGTATGGCAACTTTATGCACATTCATGCTGCTATACCTGGGAGTGTTCTGTGTTCTGGGGACGGCTTTCAGATGTAAATTGTAGGGCAAAAAGGTTGCATCTTACCAGTACTGGGATTGAATTTAATGACTCGATCTGAAATTTTGCAAAATCATCCCTGTGTCCAAGGTGCATGACTCGTGCGTTTTAAACTAAGTTGATTTTATACTCCCCAAGCATACATATACAACTATTATGTTATTATAGTAGCGATAGTTGTATAACGCTGTCATGTCTAAGGTTTGTTATGGAGTTTGAACGCCGCCCTACACTCATTGACGGATTAACCATTAGGCTTGGTAGACTTACGCCGAGGGGCGAGAAGGGACGGTGGCCAGAAAGCAAAAGAATGGTTTAATGGAGCGTATTTTGAATGATAGTTCATTACCTTTGCATATATTGTTCATACCTATTCAAGGAGGGTGAAGCAGGGGGCATGCCCCGGATATAGCCTGGGGTTCAGGGTCCCTGGTGGTCAGTCTAGGGCCCCCGGGGATAGTTAATCCGTCACTGTCTACACTGCCCTACCAGACAGATTCATTGAACATACAATTTATATTGGCCATGAGATAGAGAATAACAGTGGAATGAAGAAAGAACTCTTTCGACAAGGAACAGACAGATGCAAGTCATGCTCTACATTTATTTGCGTTACAGTTTATTTCCAGATTTCTCCGAGATCGTGATGTGAGAACACTATCTAGGTCTATGTTTAGGTGTAAGTAACGAGCATGGCATAACGTGTCATTTTTGATGGAGTGATCGTCTGTATAAAATGATTTTGTTAAAGCGAGAGGAGTATTTGTATTACAGCTACTTGGAAACATCAGGTTTTGTATCATGTGACGGGATGATATCAAGACATTGTTCTCAAATTCGCTGGTCTAAACATTGCATGAACAGAGAAGGACTCATGTATATCTACTTCGGGGTCAGGACACACACACACTGTACAGACCCGTGCACAGGGTGCCCCCCCCCCTTTAGCTGGACCTTTTAAATTGTTTTGCTATGTTAACATCGAATTAACCCCTAAAATATAATGAAAACTCATGAAATGGGCTGAAATTTTTACCATTTTGCATGTTAATTTTTCAAAAGTTTCGTGGGGAACAAGCACCCAGACCTCTCTAGAACATATCTTTCGTGACCTATGTTGTCCCTCCCCCCTCCCCCTTTATACAAATCCTGGATCCGCCCCCTAATGTGTCCAAGTATATGTTCAGGTGCAAGTAACCGGGACGTCACTTTTAATGATACAAATTGTTATTGTTTAACGTGATGGAGGGAAATATGTGTATTACAGGTACTTGAAACATCATCTGTTGCATCATCTGGGTGATGTGATGGTATCAACAGATTGTTTTCACGTTCTATGATGGTCTGAACATTGAATGAACAGAGAATGAGGCATGTATGTCAACATCATGCGCACACGTGCTCCTATGCATACACATGATATGATACTGTGTGATGCAGGTAATGCAGATCGTGAAACATACAACATTTGAAATAGACGATTAAACAGAGTAACATCCAAGTCCGATATTTGAAATATCCTTGATTATTATATCGATTGTACACAGACGCGGCTCCGGGAAGGGGGGGGGGACGCAGAGAACAGTGAATCAGGTTCGAGTTCGCCATATTAGGAAAACATGCACTCAGTAATCAAAAATTGACACTCCCACCCCTATACCAACCATTTAGAGGTTTGCGTTTGCCACATGCTCGACTGCCCCCGTCCCCTCTCCGTTCAACAACATTGTGGTCCCAGGCCTAATATAGGTCATTTATACTCCCCTTGTCGATTTCCACATACTTTGTCGAGTATGTTGGAGACGTACAATATAGGTCACATAAAGCTTTAAAGAAGTACGATTTTAGAGATTGTTTGAGAGAAGACAACGTTTGCAAAGGTTCAGTTCGACGTGACATTTCAGGCCAGCATCCAGCGGGGTCCCGAATCAACTCCCAAATTATTAAGAAACAAGCTTAGATTACACTGTTTTGCCTGTTGGATCATGGCCCCGGACTATCTTAACAATGATATCTTTCTTGAACGATGTTGTGCTGCCCACACCACACAAATCCTGGATCCGCTTTATCTATCTGTTCACAGATACCTTGCGAGATCATGATGGTAAATTATCAAGAATATGGAAGCAAAGAGAAGCAAAAGAATAACGTAAGAATGTAGTACATTGCAAAAACACGCTGATACAACGGGTTATTCCGGCACAGTGTGAGGCCACGGTATTTGAGACATTGGTCTGAAAATAGTTGTATTGTCTCTATCGCTAACTTTCGATAAATATTTAAATTTTGAGCGTTTTAGGATACCCCTCTCCTAGATTATGCCAGCCAGCGATGCCAATGTCCACAATGTCATTGTACGGTGGATTTACGGTGCTGAGCCAGTAAAAGTGTCCAGCCTGTAAAGCTAACCAATGGCGCTTTTTCTTGAAGATGAAAATTTCGTCAAGGCTTATTGTTCAGATCATAGAGAGGGCATCCTACTTTCAATTTAGCCAGCTACATGAAGGTGTCAGCCATGACACATTCCTATCTTGTCAGAGACTTTGTCTTGAGGCATCATGTTCCCATGTCGCAATCCACCCCGTCTGGAACGAAGTTTCATGAAGACAAAAGGACTTTTATACTTGAGTGAACTGTGGACAAGAATAGTTAAGGCCCCTATTTTCCCTAAGAGCAAACACCCATTCACCTTTCTAAAATAGTGTTTGATGAAAAAGACAAAACATCCTGTTGTGTAATGAAACCAATACCATGTTCTCACCCTCCATATATTTTTGGTCTCTGAAAATAGTAAGACAGTGTCATGGCTTCATAGAACCATGCGTGTCTTCTTCACTTGTCCCCGACTTGAAAGCACAAAACAAATTTGAAGTCATCACTTGACTTGCATGCACTTTATTAAATGTGCGAGTGAATCTATCACGCTTGTTATATAAATGTGTACCGTAAAACAACTAATCATGCACTCCAGGTGATATTTTAGAAGAGACCGAGCGATTAAAGTACACACTAGCTGCGTGAACTGTTGACTCAATTTGCAATATATGATACTGAATATTAGACGCTTTAACAAAGTGAATAGTATTCAATACGGTATCCAACAACCTTTTTTCAGTGTTACATTTTTGACCATCTTTAGGAAATTATACCACGATTTGTAAGAGAATAGAAGAAATTAGAATGATGCGGACGTCCTAATTTAAACATTTGTTTTCATCGTCATTAGTAAATGTAAGCTCTGCAGTTAGTGCATTCATTTGACGATGGTCTCATGTATTCGTGCATTCATTTGACGATGGTCTCATGTATTCGCGCATTCATTTGACGATGGTCTCATGTATTCGCGCATTCATTTGACGATGGTCTCATGTATTCACGCATTCATTTGACGATGGTCTCATGTATTGTCAGAAATAAAACAAGTTGTATAGGAGAATGCTACGATATCAATTCGTATCTAAATGAGAACTCGATATGTTGTAACTCGGTGTCTGTCGGCGACGATTGAAGCCCATCATAATGACGAATTAATTTAACCAGGTGACGAATCACATTCCGACTTCTCAATCATATACCAAAGCTATATAATATGTTCACTTTTCACAGAGAAACAGAAATTTACCTTTTGGGATTTCTTGAATTGGTTAAGTTGCTCCGCGGCCTGGTCTCTGGCAGCCATGTTGCACGGTCAGGAAGATACTGGAATAGAGTTCAATCTAGTCCGCAGGTTACTCCAGCCCCCTTTTCAAGTGACTCAGCAACCGATTCACAGCCTTGACATAGGTATATGTATATGAGCGATGTGCAAGCTGTGTCGCGTTGTATAACTAGACTCTCTCCCAGTCGCTTTCAGTGATAAAATCCAGTACAGGCACGGCTTTGTATGTTATACGCTGGCATGTATGCCCGTGTTGAGAACGTTTACTGTATTAAAATAGCCGCATAGACTTTGAAATATCCGCAATGAAACTGAAGTGACTCGGCAGATCTTTCTAGAACGGTCACGTGACAGTTATGTAAGTTGCGAATTCTATTGCCCTGAGGAAATTAGCTTTATTTAAATTGGAAAGTACGTATTTCGCAACAGTTTTACAGATGTTAGTAGCTCGCAAGATCTGTGTCATGGGATTGGTAAATATGAGACGTGTTAATCAGTGTGAGAGGGTGTTAATACGAGTAATAAGACGCTGGTATGATCATCATGGGACACAGGGTCTGACCTTTGTCCATCTCATAGACTGGTGTAGGTACTGTTCTATAATACAAACCCTGTATCATAATGACTGGTGTAAATGGTTGCCTTTTAAAGGTTGTTATATTCTCGTCTCAAATGTGTTAGCCTGTTTGGATAAGTAGGTGTAAGTGCTTATGAATGTTTGCATTTGCTAAATACAACTTTATATCTGTAAATTGTATAGCTTTGTTTCAAACGTTTAACTACAAACTGTTCTCACGTCTTCTGGCATAAGCACGCCATATTAGTGCTCAATCTAACATACCCTGTATATATTCTTACTCAAAAGACTTGGCGAGTCTATAAAATATCATTTAACTTGAGAACGACGCTAGGTACTGTGTCGGTACGTAGCACATCAACAATAAAAGAAATGCAATCCATGAGGAAATATGTAATTTAATGACAACGCTTCTAAATGCCACTGAAAAAGATATATAATTGTTTACATACTAGAATTCAGCTGAGGAAACAGGAAATCAAAACTAGACAGACGGAGGTGAACACCTGTCAATTAAAGTAAACGTCTTTTGACTGATGTATGCAAGAGACAAAAATATAGTTCGGAGACTGCATCCAGTCTAACATTAGTGGGATGGTGGTTGTCAACCTCATTGTCAAGTTAAGAGGAAACACGTCGGCACAGAAGCCAATCAAATGTTCTTATTAAGCAAATGTAGTCAAGCGCAGATATATTATAACCGACGTTTCGGTAGACCAATTACAGTCCAACAAACATCTAACCACGGAATTTCTAAACACGTGCTGCAAGTGTGTGCTTTCAAAGGACGTTAGGCCTACTTCATGGAACAGTGGAGAACATACAACTGTTAACATAATGAAATACACAAATGCGTTATACATTCATTTGAGGATACGTGATGTTATGCACCAGGTGTGCAAATTGGTTGCTATGATGCAGATATGGTCGTCATGGAAGCTGCAGATTACAAATGAGGCATTTTAAAATTTGAGATTCGCCATGGCACACAAAGACGATGGATGTGTCACACAGGACAGATTCCACATATTATACACGGGAATACGACAGATTTTATTACTGAGTACCCTCCAAATCCAGGGTATATGTGACTCCGCCAACGATCCGTAATATGCCCTGGAATCGCTCGTATTCATGACGATCCTGTAATACGTCTTTCCTAACAATCGGCGAAGTAAAGACGTCATATGTTTTAATTAATCAAGAGTTACTTTTCAGGCAGTGATTGCGACATTTCATTGGTTGTCTAAAATTTAGCAGATTTGAACTTTCCATACACACAAAACGACCATCGAGAAGAGTAGTACATCCATGGTGGAACGTTGGCGGAGTAAGCTATGCCCCGGATTTCGAGAATGATTACTGAGATCCAAACCATTAAAGAGTCGAACAAAGTGAGGCCGGATAGTCTGTTTGACAGACCCTGTAATTTGTTTTCTTAATATACTTGGCAAGTCTATAAAATTGCAAGTCTAGGGATAGCTGATATTCGGCCGAGGAGACACAGTATAATAAATATATATTCTGTGCAAAATACATAAAAAGAAGAAAAAAAGATACATTTCAGAGACTGAGTTAGTCTAGAGGACGGATTGAACAACAACTTCCAGTGCCATGTGTATGCCGCACGTACCTCATTCTGACATCTGACACATTGAAATCCAATACGTTATACGTTGAAGTCTAATTAACACATTACAGTTTGAAGTTCAAAAAGTTGCACGTTTAAATCCAGCACGGCACACGTTTAAGTCCAACAGTTACACGTTGACGTCTTAATAGGTTACAGTTTGAAGTTCGACACGCTACACGTTGAAATCCAACACGTTACACGTTTAAGTTCAACACGTTATGTCCAACACGTTGCATGTTGAAGTCCAACACGTTACACATTGAAATCCAACACGTTACACGTTGAAGTCTTAATAGATCACAGTTCGAAGTCCGACACGTTACACGTTGCAATCCAAAATGTTACACGTTGAAGTCCAACACGTTACGCGTTGAAATTCACACGTTAAACGTTGAAATCCAACACGTTACAAGTTGAAGTCCAACACGATACACGTTGAAGTCCAACACGATACACTCTGAAATCATCCACACGTTACGCATGTAAGTCCAACACGATATACACTCTAAAAATCCACACGTTACGCATGTAAGTCTTAATACGTCACAGTTTGAAGTCGAACACGTTGAAATCGAACACCGACATAACGCCCAAATCCCATCCAACATATTCAGACAAGTACGTACTTACGTTTTGCACGCTACATGTACATGACGGACTAAATCCAATATTTAGAACCTTCGTTTGGCATGAATGATGATATAATGAATTCTGACACCCGCAGATGTTTAGGTCCGACATCAATGACGTAGGGACCATGGAGATGGTGGGGACACGCGGTCCCACGAGATCAAAGGCATTTGAACCCGTGCCCCCACACACATTTAGACCCAAAAATACAAATAAAAACATATTTTGATCGTTCTAAGCGAAACATGTTCACAATCGAGTTCGATATTTGATTACAGTCACTGCATATTTGTAATCGACAGTATGTGACTCAGTGACGCAAGAATAGTGACGACGGTGGGGGGGGGGGGACACGTGCCAAGGTCAAAGGCCTGGGGGGCATGTGTCCACAAGATCAAAAAAGCTCCTTCGCTGCTGAACACGGAATACCTTAAAGTTGGACATACAACACACTTAATTGAGTCTGATATCATCACGATCTTAATTATAACAGAATATTCAGATATTAACAACATCATTTTAATGGGTTCCAAGGACAGTGAAAGTAAGTCTATGTAGGACATCCAGATCACAAGACCTGCTTGTTGGCATAGTTTAGCTATTCTAAATAAAGCCGCGCTCGTATATCCACTGAGACGTCAGATCCAGTATCACGAGTCAGTTATAACAATACAGGTTGTCAATCCAGTGAAATATTTCTCGTGACCTACATTGCATTAACTGAAATCTACACTAAACATTACAATTTGAAGTATTTTATTTTTCCTCGTATAATATTCAAGTTTGCAGTTTCAAACAGAATTTCCTAACTTGGATATAAGTTTTGGCTAGCCTGACTGTATAGTCGTCATAAAAATCCATGTGAACCAGGTGTTGGGGAGGGGGGAAGAGTTGAAGTGGGTGGGGCAAAGGGGCAGAGTTACATTTTGACGGAACGAGATCAATAGCAATTACACATACAGTTATCTTCACTTGAAAGGCTCGGCATGTGAATATTAATGATGGGTATGTAAGTCTATTTGTATTTTATATGAGTATGAAACCAAATTATGTACTTATCAAAATATATTTGCATTGTAAATAGTGATGTTCAACGTAATACGAGATGAAATATCTCTATGCTTGTAGGCAGAGACTCTGGGCCTGGGGCATTTCATACTGAATAAATAACTTGAACTTGAACTTGAACAAATACACTGGATGTATTTGAGGTGGGAAATATGGACTGAGGTGGGAAATGTGGACTGAGTTGGGAAATGCGGACTGAGGCTGGGAATGTGGACTGAGGTCGATAATGCGGGCTGATGTGAGGAATGTAGACTGAGGTGGGGAATGCGGTCCATGGTGGGCAATATGAAATGTGTTGGAGAATGCAGGCTGTTGTTGGGAATGTGAAATATGGTGGGGAATGCGGACTGCGGTAAGAATGCGGGCTATCGTGGAGAATGTGGATTGAGGTGGGGAATGCGGACTGAGGTGTGGAATTTGGACTGCGGCGAGGAATGAGGACTGAGGTGGGGAATGTGGACTAAGAAGGGGAATGCAGACTGAGGTGGGGAATGTGGGTTGAATTGGAGAATGCGGGCTGAAGTTGGGAAAGTGGAATGTGGTGGGGAATGCGGACTGCGGTGAGGAATGAGGACTGAGGTGGGGAATGTGGACTGAGGTGGGGAATGTGGACTAAGGTGGGGAATGCAGGCTGGGTTGGGGAATGTGGACTGAGTAAGGGAAAGGCGGGCTCAGAAGGTAAATGCGGGCTGAGATGGGGAATGCGGACTGAGAAGGTGAATGTGGGTTGAGAAGGGGAATGCAGACTGCGAAGGTGAATGCGAGCTGGGGTAGAGAATGCGGTGAGGAATGAGGACTGCGGTGAGGAATGAGGACTGTAGTGAGGAATGAGGACTGCGGTGAGGAATGAGGACTGTGGTGAGGAATGAGGACTGTGGTGAGGAATGCAGACTGCGGTGAGGAATGAGGACTGCGGTGAGGAATGAGGACTGCGGTGAGGAATGAGGACTGTGGTGAGGAATGCAGACTGCTGTGAGGACTGTGGTGAGGAAGGAGGACTGCGGTGAGGAATGAGGAATGCGGTGAGGAATGAAGACTGCGGTGAGGAATGAGGACTGCGGTGAGGAATGCAGACTGCGGTAAGGAATGAGGACTGTGGTGAGGAATGAGGACTGAGGTTAGGAATGCGGACTGAGAAGGTGAATGTGGGTTGAGGTGGGGAATGCGGACTGATGTGGGAATGTTGACTTAGGGGAAATGTGGACTAAGGAATTGATGCGGACTGAGGAATAGAGTGGAGCTGAGTTGTTATCGTTCATGGAAATATGTTTAGTGACCAGAACAAAGCCAACTGTATGCAAGAATGTATTATATAAGTTGCGAAACTGGAAAGACGATCGAACTTTCTTCATCGGAAAGACAAATGAGATGGATAAACATAAAAGTTATCATGAAATTTAGAAAATAGTTCCTAATCCTTAATAGCTGTAATTATACCCCCTGTGAGTAACAGTAAATGAATATAATGTTTATACCAGTTTATGGTGGGATGGGTAGAAAGAGTAAATGATGGATGGATAGATGGGTAAATAATTAGATGAATGAATGTTTAGATGAATGGATGGGTGGATGCATTAAGTGATTGTTTAATGGGTTGTTGGATGGGAGAATGGATGGATGTATGTATAGAAATAGAATGATGGATTGTTGAATATGTGGTGGGCGACTTGGTTTATGTTTGCAGTACACACCAGGATATCAGTTATTTCCCATTCTTAACTTTGTCCAAACTTCACCTTAATCCAAAACCAGGATGTTTACACACGTACTGTTCGCGTCTTCTGAGTCTATATATCCACTAGAACTGTACTCTCTCTGTTTGTTAAAACTTGCAATCTATGTTTATTTACATTCTCGTAACAAGCTTATCGCGTTCCCTTAACACGGGCTACTTCCAGGAATGTTTCCAAATATTCCCACAGCTGACTTGTAGCGCATTCCATGTTGACTCGTTATATAAATGTGGCTTCAGTTTACCTCTATTCATATCTACTCGTTCATATAGTGTGATTTAATGCATGCGTTATTGAGTGGGTAGGTCAAAAGCTAAATATATGTAAGAAAGTAGACAGATAGATAGATAAATAGGTGGCGAATGCGAAAGGGAATGTGGACTATGGTGGGGAATATGGACTGAGGTGGGGAATGTGGACTATGGTGGGGAATGTGAACTGAGGTGGGGAATGTGAACTGAGGTGGAGAATGTGGACTATGGTGGGGAATGTGGAATGTTGTGGGGAATGCGGACTATGGTGGGGAATGTGGAATGTGATGGGAGATGTGGACTATGGTGGGGAATGTGGACTGAGGTGGGGAATGTGGGCTGAGATGGGGAATATGGGCTGAGATGGGGAATGCGGGCTGAGGTGGGGAATATGGACTGAGGTGGGAAATGAAGACTGGTGGGGAATATGGATTGAGGTTGGGAATGTAGACTGTGGTGGGGAATATGGACTGAGGTGGGAAATCTTGACTGTGGTGGGGAATGCAGGCTGTGATGGGGAATATGGATTGAGGTGGGGTATGCAGGCTGAGGTGGGGAATGCGGGCTGAGGTTGGGAATGCGCAATAAGTTAGGAATGTGTTTAGGTAGCTGACATGTTTAGGAATGTTGTTAAGGTAGCAGACATGTTTAGGAATGTGTTTAGGTAGCTGACATGTTTAGGAATTTTGTTAAGGTAGCTGACATGTTAAGGAATGTGTTACGGTAGCAGACATGTTTAGGAATGTGTTTAGGTAGCTGACATGTTTAGGAATGTTATTAAGGTAGCTGACATGTTTAGGAATGTTGTTAAGGTAGCTGACATGTTTAGGAATGTTGCTAAGGTAGCACATGTTTAATTATCGCGTCTATGTCAAGAAGCCCTACATACCGAGTGATGAATCTGAATTTTAAAAAAGAGAATGTTTTGATGGGGCTGTTTTAAGAAAAGGTGGGGGGGGGGGGGTAGTTTTCACTCAAAGAAACAAAATTTGTAAAAAAAAAAACAATGTTTGTAATGAATTGCAGGAATAAAAATCCTTCCTGCTTGCCACCTTCACATTTTAAATATTCTTGTTCGCCACGTCGCCTTCACATTTTATATCTTCTTCCCCATTGTTGCTTCAGCATTTACTCTATGCTTTTCACCAATGATCCTTGGGGAGATGGCGAACACTTCCGGAGCCTGAAACACAGAAGAAGGTAAGTTGAAAAAGTGTGGAATATAACACAGTCAACAAAACAAAAACCTAGACGTACGCGGTTAACTATGCAGATGAAGTCAAGACTGGAATTCTATTATATACTCTTAAAAAAAGTAGAGGGTATTGGAATTTCAAGATAAATAATAAAATAATGATTTTGGTTTGGATACAATTACCGACTTCAATGAAGATAACATGAATTGCTCTTTAACAGAACACCAAAACACAGCCAATGGTGCGCACGTGCAGCACGTGGAAACCCCGAACACGTGGCTGGTGTGCATATTGGAATTTGACACTGTAGAGAAAAATCTGTTGAGATCGAGATTACTTTCATTCTGATAGCTTCTGACTGTAATCATTTGTTGATTTTGTTTATCTGAGTCATCCTTTGACGTGCTGACGTCTACGAGCAATTGGTATGCTTGAAACTGGCAGCCGTCAGTCTGAGATTGCCAATTTCTTCAATGATTTCAAATGTGATTAGCAGATTATGGAACAGGTATGACCAAACCCATAATGTTGATGATCGACGCCGTTCACGGTCAACAACAAGAGCCCAGGATAAGTTTATTCGTACACAGGCTCTGAGAAATCGCACTCAAACAGCAAATCAGATTGCTGCAAACCTACACCAGGCTACTGTTGTCAGCGTGACAGGTCAGACGATTAGAAATCGTCTTCACGATGCCCATCTTCATGCTAGACGGCCTCGTATAGTGCCGCCATTGACCAATTGCCACATTGCCAATAGACCCGAATGGTGTACACAACGCAGGAACTGGGGAAATCGTCGGTGGTCATGTGTATGTTCTCAGATAAGTCAGGGTACACTTAAGACTTCCTTGATAGGCGTAACGAACGCCATACCAATGTTAACCTGAGGCAGCATGACAGATTTGGTGGTGGGTCTGTTATGGTGTGGGCTGGGATCACTGTAACTAACCGAACCCCATTCCATATCGTGCAAGGAACAGTCACTGGCCAGTACTATGGGGACAACATACTGACACCCTATATGTTGTATCGTTTGCACGACTTGAGGGGCGCCGTTTTGTCTTTCAGGACGACAACGCCCGTGCTCATCGTGCAAGAATAGTCAATAACCATCTTTAACGGCACAATGTCCATAGGATGCCTTGACCAGCAATGAGCCCTGACCTTTCTCCCATTGAAAATGTCTGGGACATCTTGGGCCGACGTGTGCGTCAACGTAAAAGGCCACCAGCCACGTTAGATGAACTTGGCCAGGCGTTGGTGGAAGAATAGCACAGACTGCATTAAAATTATCATAAGTAACGCACGATGCCTCAACGAATCAATGAGTGTTTGGCCAATAACGGGGGCCAAACGAACCATTGACCAACAAATGTGAACTTTCAATTTCCGTTTCTTACCTATATAGCTATTCCTTTATTTCACGGACCATGACAGCAAGAGAAACTGTTTAGGTAATGAAATAACGGGTGAATTGTTTACTCAATTCCTTCTTTGTAAAGACACAATTAGTTTGGGACCAATTATTATCATTAGTTTGTTATTGACCTTGCAATTTCAATATCCCTACTTTTTTTAAGAGTATATATGGCTTGAAATTAAAAGATAATTACATGTCACATTGTCCACAGAGAAAGAAGAAGACGAATGTTATATATATGTTATATCCATGACAACATCCAATAAAGGAGTCCTGAACGTTGTTAAGAGCTGAATCACCTAATTAAATACGACATATTGTAAAATTGTATGCATAACTACATGTACAATAACGATATATTGTAAAAATGTATGCATAATTAAATAACGATGTATTGTAAAATGTTATGCCTAATTAACTTACAATGTATTGTGAAAATGTATACCTAATTAAATAACGCTGTATTGTTTCCGGGCAGATGCGGACGGATTTATTTTTTACTTTCAAATAACCAGCCTCATTCCAAACCTTTCTCTGA
>JAUELE010003345.1:0-27296 GCA_031471655.1 Diodora aspera
TGCACATCACATTGCGCTATGGCTGAAATATTGCCCCCTGCAATGTAAAAATCCATTTCACTCACTCACTCACTTTTGTGAACTATTGTTTCCCTGGGTGCCCAACATGCACATCATGTTGCATTATAGCTGCAATATTGCACTTGCAACGTAAAACATCACTTCCACTTGAGCCTGATATCAAGAACACTCCATGGACCGAAGGCTGCACATAATATAAAATCTCTGTCACATTCTCAGATCTGGCCTTATATAATGAAGAATATACAAGCAGTAATCCGTTGTTATGGTGAAAACACTGAGCTCTTTGCTTTCTCTTCTTTCATTTCAATAGTTTCTCAACTTTCTTCTCTTCTCTTGTGGTACATGGGAAGACGCAGTGGTTAGTGAGTCGCGGTCAGCCCAGCAATCTGTCAGTCTTGTGGTTCGAGTCCCGCCCGAGCACCTCTCTTTCAGCCCGGAGAGACAGGAGCCCTGACACTTATGTGATGTTGATGAGACCATGGTGATGTGACTGAAAGATTGCCAAAAACCATGTAAAACCCCAAATCACTCACTCAATCTCTTCTCTTGTATGCATCTTGGAATTAGGTTATAACTGACACCTGAATGAGGCAGTAGCTAGTCGTAGTGTTGTAACTGTCACTCTCTGTACAGGGACCTCTAGTGAAATGGCTCAAGGTCAACTTCGGGGAATGTTTTGCTGCATGGATCCACGTCAAGGCACTGAGAGTTTTTGTGGAGTCTGTTTTAAGGTGAGTTCCAGTCTCATGTTTAGTGAAGATAGGCATAGTTGTGTTAAGAATTAGACTTCTATTACTTTCAAGATTGAAACTTCAGTGTTGAACCAAATGAGGGACGAGAGTGTTGAAGGAAACATCTATTTTCACAAGTCTGCATCAAATAGAATAGGGCCTCAGTAACCCAATGCTTGTCGTACAGGGCGACTAAAATGGGGATCTTTTGTTTTCAATTTCTTACTATCGATCCTGTGTTGTCCCTTTTCCTGATGTGCCTCTTGCACATCACATTGCGCTATAGCTGAAATATTGCCATCTGCAATGTAAAAATCCATTTCACTCGCGTTGGTGACACCTTGGCTGAAAGACTGCTGAATGCAGTGTAAAATCCAAAATAACTCACTCACTTTATTTCAACTCAACTTTTATATGGTCCTATTGCTGTCCTTTGAATTTTAATATCAACCTTGTTTTGAAGACCAGTGATGTTTGGCCTGAGCCGAAGCACTGCCCTTGCAACGTAAAACAACTCGACTCATTTCTCAAATATGCTTTCATTCACACATGAAATGTCTTCCCATTGACTGAGATGCCAGAAAGCTCTGTGGAGATAGTTGAAAGAACATTCAGAGCTTGCAGAATTGAAAATCATAGGCTCCATGATGAATGTAACTGAGCCATGTTAGATAGGTGATAGATGTAATGTCATTTTTTGTCACCGCAATTGATGGAGTTTGATGTCATGCCTTTTCAAGTAATGAGATGTGTTAAATATATGGCTTCTGTCACCTATGTCGGGATCATTCTGCTATAACATGTTTAAGGTCAGTTTGAGGTCAAATTGACACTCTCATACTTGTATATGCTACTGTATTAAGAACTAGGAATACAAAACTGGACTAGAATCATTACTGGACTAAAACTTTATTTCATAATAAAGTTGTCTTTATGTATGTTCCTGCAAGGGACTGTCTTCTGCATGTAACTTCATTCCTCAAAAGGGCAGATGATAACAGAGTGAATAGTGTCTGGACCTAGCTATCAATTGGTCTGACAAGTTTGAGATTGCATGAAAGTTGTGCGGATCTCTTGATTTTGCGTGTGTGCACGCGCAGGCATGTGTGTGTTTGTACTAATCCGGGAGAAAGAGTGAACGTAAAAGTAAGTGCTTTCATTTAGTAACGAAAGTTTATCTTTATTTGCAGATGGCGGGCTATTACTTGGGGCATCCAGTCTAAGCGGACGATACTGGCTTGGGTCGTTATGGTTCTACTCCAACCCGGAGCTGGCCCCGGATGTGGAGAAATGTACTGCCGGCGTCCAGCTTGAGGCGGGCCTCCAGGATGCCAAGTGGATAGATGCTACCTCCGTCGTCGTCGGGCTCGATACAGGTACGGTTAAGCTTAGAAATTACACTATGGCAGCCAGATGATGGGAATATCTGTCAACCAGGAACCTGTATGGTTCTGAAAGTGAATCCTACCTGTGTTAAATAAAGACAGGGGATTTCAATTTATACAGCCTTTGGAAACCCATGGGTGTTTGCATCCAGGGAGCTGCAGTATTTCTATGAAAGAATAGACTCCTGCATCCTTGAAATCCAGGACATTTATGACTCCGCCAATGGCTCCCTCAGATGCCCTGGATTCACTCCGAGTTTGAACGATCGTTTGCAGATTGGTCTCTTGACCGTGCAAAGTAAAGACGTTACATGTTTAAATTTATTAAAATTCCCTTCTCTGCTAATGCCTCTCGTGCAGTTATGCTACATTTCATTGGTTGTCTATATTTAGTAGATTTGGACTTGCCATACACACAAAACAACTATCATGCAGAGTATTAAATCCAATGCATCTGAGGGAGTCGTTGATGAGTCATGAATGCCCTGGATTTCGATAACCGTGCATCAGACCTTTCCCGAATTTTCAAGAAAAGTTTAGTTTAACATTAACTTTCGAATGAGATCAACTTGTTTTTGCATTTGGTGTACCCTTTAAGGCATAGATCAGCCAGTCTTTTTAAGATGATTGGTGGTCAAGTGTAATGTTTTGTTTTTGCTCATTTAACAGCCGTGAATTTTGCTGGCTTCTAGCTATTATCTACATCCCAGAATGTGGCTGAAGGATTGCCAATAACTGTGATTAATCCAAAATCACTCACTCAGTGATATTGCTGAATGAGTGTTGAGGCATGCTCAAAACAAAAATGTTCGTGGGGGTGTCGCTGTAAATACTAGCAAGAATAGTATCCGAGTATCGTCATGCTAGACGTAAGAGCCGTCTTAATTGAGGATATTTTGCTTTCACTTTCTTACTATCAATCCTGTGTTGTCCCCTTCTTGATGTGCTTCATCACATTGCACTATGTGGAGCGCAGTGGTCCAGTGGTAGAACTTCTGCCTACCAATCACAAGGTCCGGAGTTTGATTCCCGATTCTGACACTGCGTTGTTTCCTTGGACAAGAAACTTAATCCACATTGTCTCAGTCGACCCAGCTGAAACTGGGTACCCGGCGTGGAGTGTGGATAGCCTTCTGTGCACCTAAGTGGGTTGCCGAGGTTGGACCGGGGAAATAATGCTTGAAGCGCTTTGAGCAGCGCGTAGTGCCATATTAGCATGAATCGCTGGATTTAGCGCTATATAAGACTCAACATTATTATACCCTGGATGTATTCCTACACTTACCGTCTTTACTTTGTCGAGTGTTAGGAGAGATGCGCCACATGACTGGACGCAAGCTTTTGCTATGGAAGCTTCACTGATTGGTCAAAATGCCTGCCTCGAGACGATCGTCGTGAATGGGAGTGATTCCAGGGTATATGGTGGCCCATTGGCAGAGTCATATGTGCCCTGGATTTCGAGGATGTGAGAAATCATACCCAACCTTTTGAATGCTTCTAATAGGCTGACTCACTTGTCTGATTCTTCTTACAGTAAAGATGGTGCTATAAAAATCTGGGATGAGTTCCGAGTGCTGCTGACTGAGATCAAGCTGGACAACTCCCTGAGTGCTGCCTGTTTCTTGAATGACATGGGAGACATGGTCGTCGGTTTCATGAAACATATGTTTTACATAGATCACACAAAAAGTAAGTGCCACTCTATTTACTCTTCTAAATCAGCTTGATATGTTTTGTTATGTTTGATAATGTGAGTAATATGGAATCTGTAGTGGAATGCATCTTCTTTTAAACGTTAAACAAAGCTTAAATGATGAGAAGATTGGTATAGTGAGAGGAAGAAGGGGGTGATACAGTATTTTCAGGTGAGGTGGGGGACAAAGTTTGGGTTGAGGGTTGGGGTCACAACAGCTCCGACCATACCTAAATCCATCAAAGAGAAGGATAATGATAATGAATAATGACAGATGAAGATGCCAATGTTTAGGATGGAAATAATTTGATGATTATGATGATGATGATGATTGTCTTCTGTTGCAGTTGCTCCTCATCTTACTGCTCCAGAAATAGATTTAGATACATTTGATCAAGGTTAGTACTGTCAATATGGGCAGCATACTTGAATTCAATGAGACGTAGTGCATTGGGAAAGTTGTGGCCATTTATCTGCAAGACATACAAGTATCCTAGATTTACTCCTATTCACAGTAGTTTTGTGTGTATGGAATATCCAAATGTACAAAATATAGACAACCAAATGAAATGTGACATAACCATACGAGAAATTAGCTTTGCAAGGGAAGTAACTCTTGACAAAATGAACACAGCAACATCGCAGAAATATCTTTACTTTGCTGAGTGTTAGGAGAGAGAGGCTTTTGCTGTAGACGCATCTCTGATTGGTTAAAATACAAATCGTTCAGCGTAGGAGTGACTCCAGGGCATCTGATTGAGGTGTTGGCTGATCATAAATATCCTGGATATAGAGGATGGGACTGATGTAGTTGATAGTCTGGTTGACTTAATTTAACTTGGCTTCAGCTGCATGTATTTATATTTGAGGTGCTTTGGTCTCTTGCAAAGCACAAAGGTCACAAGCTTGAGAAGTCAAGCAACATCGAGCCTGAAGAGTAGTTGGTTGGGTGAGCATGTAAAGCCCTCATGCAGGCCTTCTAGGGTCACACTGAGACACTGGCACTGTCAGTGGTGTCACTGTGGGCAAGTATCTTTGCTCGTAAATTAAGTCCTCGCTTTGCGTGGTTCAAGGTGCACTGGCAATATTAGAGCCAGGAATATGCAAAAATTATGTAACAAGGAGGATTAGCTCACCGCTTCGGATGACTTGGAATGACTTGAAAGACATGTCTCCGAAAGCGAGGTTATTCTTCCTATATCGAGGATTTTTTGTCTGATATAGCTCACTTGTATTCCAATAGTGAGCATTTACATTCCGTTTCGCTAACTTGCATTCCGTTTCTTCATTAGGCGTGGTATTGGATACAGCAAAGAACATTCTACCCACCCCCCTCACCACACCATTCCACAACCTCCAGCAGTAGTCAGTGTGTTGGCTCAGTAACCCGCTGCACTTGGTGCTTATGTGTTTAGATCCTGCCCAGGTCTTTCAGTTTTCAGCCCGGAGTTCAAACACTGACGTGATGTAAGTAACATCATGGTGATATGGCTGAAAGATTGCAGAGATGCATGTAACAATTCAAAATGACTCACTCACTATTATATCTGCTATTATGTCCCCAGAATCATTTGTATATGAGGACCTGGCTGTACTCTATGAGGGTGTGATCAGCAACCCTGACCCCATCACCCTGGCCACTTATTTGGTGAGTGAGTTTCTATGAAAGCAAGAGATGTAATATTGTTGATTACAAGGTTTGAGATGATGCTTTTGGTAGCTTTCACATGGTTCGGTCATTGTTTCATATACCCAACCTATGGGCTGGCTATTTGATAACCAACCCCACATGCAAGTTCCACACACATGCTTTGCAAAGTAGAAGCCTTGCATGCCGTGTGGTATAAATGTGAAATGACGACCAAGCCCTTGGTCAACATCAAGACAATTTGGGCTACCGACCTTGGAAGAGGTTATTTCAACTGTAACCCATTCATCAGCCATTGCTGCTGTGGTTCAAATCCTGCCCCTGTTACATCTGTTCAGACTTACATGGATCTCTGACGTCAGAGTAATTCACATATTATGGAGATAAGGCTTAAAGATTGTTGAAAATCCCATTAAATCACTGCAACTCCCCCATGTAAGGAGTTGCAATTTATGCACTGTGTGCAACAGTTTTCTATTTCCTGTTCCTGTGTTTCTGTAAAAATTGTGGTGAAGGAAAGCAAACAATATCATTGGATATATCTGAACCACGATGAAGTATTCTGTTCAACTCCATCAAACGCCATCCTTGGTGGGACAATTGATTGTCATAGCAACTCGGCTAATACACTAAGGACGACATATAGCTACAAGCTACAAATAATACAAGCACTTGTTCTACACTTGCTGAATAAACATTGTTGAAAAATTATTTAAGCACATTACAAAGGGTCATTCATTTCATGTGTGTGTTTAAGGTACCTTATGAAATTGAGTTCTCAAAGGATTTCCTGGAGGGTAAACTGCAACTGGATCCAATGAAACTGAAGAAGTCAACTGTGAGTCTTTGTATAAATGATAGTTCATTCACATTGATTAAGTGTTCAAAATCATATAGCATGAGTCAACACGAAGCCAGCCATTTAAAAGGGAAGTATCTTTCTGTACCTCTCAGATGTTTTGGTTTATGACTGAAGACTTAGATTGTGCCTTTTACAGGGTTTAGGTCAATGGCTCTCAAGCTGTGGTTGGGAAAATTCTCTTGAGGAGGAATTATGGGGATTGGTTGGAGGGGGGGGGGGATGGGACCACATATGTGCATAGTATTTGGAATGCACCCCTTGAGTCAGACAATTTTGGAAAGGGGGAACGCCATTCTGTTACATAGTGAAAAGATTTGTGCGGCACAAAAAGTTGAGAACCATTGGTTACGTAATTATACCATGTGAGTTAAATCAAGAGTCAACTGGGACAAAGTTGTGAAGGGAGGTAACTCTTTGTGATTCTCAATTCACTTTGCCTGGGTCACTTTCGTATTTCCTGGAGAGGGGAGCTCCTGTAACCACTGTGACGATATCGTCCAAAAAATTGACTTAAAGTCATGTTAAAAAAAAACCCAAACAAACAAACAATTCACTTTGTGGCTAAAGATTAAATCTGCTCAAGCTTGTATTCATCATTTAGATTAGAACACTAAGGCCTCGCAATTACTAAAAAAAGTTGTGAATATGAGTTATCCCTTATGGCAATAATAGAGGAGTACAGGTTTTGAAATATTTTAGTCTCACAGAGTGTCATGTCACCATTGAATCTGCATTTATTAGTAAATTGAAAATGTATTGAATTTATTTTATTTTTAGCCATCAGATGAGGAGTCTGATTTTTCCATGGCCCCTACAGATGTCTACCTGTCCCCACCTGAGACCCCCAAACCTTTGTCCAGAGTTGACTTGACCTTAGGGGCAGAGGTCACCAGATACGACCTTCTGAAACAAATGGAGAAAACATACCAGTATCTCCTGGAGAGAGGTAATGTACCCAGTGAAAAGCAAGGAGACTGAAAATAATTAGTAATCTTTACTTACGTTTGGACAATACTCATCCTCTTCATTTCTTTTTACATTTGAGCCCATACATAATGTGTGAAGTTGCATGCGTTAAATGTAGTTTTTGCTCAAGCCTTTTCCCACCAGTCACCCCCCCCCCACTTAACGCACGCACATAGAAGTGCAATTTGTAGGAGTTCCCCATTCTATTTTTAGACAATGGAAGCTGCTTCATTTGCCATTTAACAACTTTATTCCTGGGAATGTGTTATTATTTTACTAACTCATATCTTAATACGCACTGAATAACATGCAAACCTTTGGTTAACACAGTCTTTTCAGCTGATGTTATGAGGTAGCCTTCTATATTTGAACTGAAAATAGCTGGTGTGTTATGAATGCCCATGGAGCAGTTCTCTCTGATTTTTGTAAAGTGATGCTAAATATGTGAGAGGTAATTTCCTATAGTCTTGCAAAAATGAGATTGAAACAGCTGAACATGAGAATGCACACCACTAGCTACAAGGTGGATTACTGAATTTTAGTGAGCTTTTATTTTTCTCTATGAGAAAGGGTTTAAATACAGACAGCCATTAGGTTGTATGAATTCTGTACTTTACAACAGAAAACTGAAAATGAAAAGTTAAAGTTTAGGCCCCTCTTTCTATGTTAGTAATTTTAGTGCAATTGCCGCCAGCGAAAAAATTGGTATACAATGAAATGTGGGCTGGAAAAAAGTTGCAACTTTTAACGGGCTATTGTTTCAGTGCATATTGGGCGAATGAGTATCGACAAAGAAAAGTGCATGTGACATCATCTGCAGCACTTTCGATCAAGTGTTGGCTATGAATAATGTGATTCTGTTGTATTGTTTTATGTAGAATGCAAAGAAATAGTATCGAAGGATTTGTTGAATTGTTTTAGTTTGAAAAGTGGAGTTATTTTTTTTATGCCTTGAGTCGCATCATACAAGCACAGGTTCTCTCTCCTGCATGTTTCGCGTAGCAAAAATTTGCTGTTTTTTGTTGACATTGTGAAATAAGGCTTCACAAGGCAATGCATGCAATAGAACAATTAAGATACAGGAAGCAGAATTTATTACGTCATTTCCATGGAATTTGTCTACGTAGTTCCTGCACGATTTTCAGTACATATGGAAATATGAAGAGCAATGCGAAACGCAGGCATTTTCATGCTGCTGAAATTGTGTAGATGGAAAGCTTGCCTTACCCTTCGTTCATGTTGTGTACATGTTGAATGTTTTTAGTTTGAAAGGAGGAAATACTACAACAGGTGTGAAACGCAGGCATTTTCATGCTGCCAAAATCGTGTTCATAGAAAGTGAACCTTATCCTCCGTTCATGTTGTGTTCATATTGGTTTCAGCTAAGATGAAGCGCGATCAGAAGGGAAGAAAGTCCACAGAGGGAATCACGCCAGGTCTGAGTGGAGACGAAACTGAGAAAGAAGATCAAGACGATCAAGAAATAAGGGAGATAACTCAGTTTGACTTTCCCAGTTTCGGTATATCCCCTGGTCCAACACCCTCGGGCTCCACTCGGTCCACGCCAGAATCTCTTTCTAGTACTCAGGTTTCTGAGGTGAGGTCCTACATAAATTTCATTTTATTCTAATTCTGAGGTACCTTGTGTTTTTTTCCAGGGAGTGATATGTCGTAACTCTGACTTGCAAGTCTACCATGGCTAGATAAAAATTTGATGGATTTTTAATTGTGTTTAAGCTTAAAATTAATTCGTTAACCCAATATCTGCTTGTCTGCAACAAAACTGTACACACATATAGTAAATCTATACAACCTCATAATGAGAATGAGAACAAAACTATAAGCTATAAATTTTGTTCATTACAAGAAATTACTCCAAAATAGTTTCTGCCTTGGGAATAAGAAAATGTGGTTCCGATTATCAAACTATTATTAAACAATAAATAATGAATGATCCCTCACAAGCATCTCCCTAACTTTCTGACATATTCAAAGACTACTACTTGCAAGCCTAAGTGCCATGTGCTGACTGCTGGTCAACTTGACCAAAAAGTTGAAAATGCCTATGAAAAGGTAGGATTCAAGGGAGTATATTTTGGTTACGTCCTTCCAGTAACAGCTGTCACATTACTGTATTGTTCCCTTTTTTCAATTTCAGTTATTTTGCTCAATAAATAAGTGAAACAGATGACAAAAATGCATGAAGAAAGTTACAGGAAGCATTAATTGTTTAAAATTGAAGCGTTTTAGTATCAAATGGTCCTTCCTGTAACAGTCATTCCTGTAACAACCCATTTTGTTATTGGAAGGACAATTTTTGTTACAGGAAGGACAAATGTTATTCAGTGGGGTAATTATCCCTATATAGCAACATAAATTGTTGTTGAAAAATAGCTGAAAACAGAAATAAATATGAAATTGTTGAAATGAAAAGCATATTTATAAAATGAAGGTGTTCAGTTTCCATGACTGAAAATATCTGTTTAGCCGTTACAGGAATGACGATATCTGTTACTGGATGGACACGCATACACTAAATGCCTGACTGAAAAGTTGATTTGAGACATCTTTCATCTGGAGACACTCATAATACGGCTGGATAGATCCTTTATAGGAATATGGCAATTGCATGGACTACCCAGTATTCTTATTACTCCAGTCTCCTCTGTATAAGGGTTGACTGAAAAGTTCTAAAACTTGTACAAAGTCGGTAGTTAGCATTTATTTTTCAACATAGTCCCCTTGGAGGCTCACACACTTTTTCCAATGATGTTCAAGTGCTTCAATGCCGCTCAGGAATAACTTTTCATCAGTTGTCCTTAAAAAAACTTGTTCCACAATGTTTCGTTGTCAAAACGACTATCTAGCTAGCTCTTTCTTCAGCTTTGGGATAAGAAGGGAGTTTTTCAGAGCTAATGCTGGCGAATATGGTGGGTGTTCAAGAAGTGAACAGGTGCATTGTCTTGATGGAAGAACACCCCTTTTGTCAGCTTTAATAACCTCATGTAGCTGTGTTACTGTTAGCATAGCATGTTTCCTTGGATTGTCTGACTTTTTTGGAGATAGTCAAGAAGCAGAATCCCTTGAGAATCCCAAAAGACAAGCCAATACCTTGCCAGCAGATGGAACAGACTCAGCTTTCTTTGGTGCCGGTGAATCTGGATGCTTCCATTGTTTGGACTCATCTTTTGATTACAGGCTGAAAGTGGTGGACCCAGGACTCATCCACAGTTATAAATCTGGCCAGAAATTTTGAGAGGTCTGCTTCAAAGTGCAGCAAGTTGTCAGGAGACATGGAGAATCTGACACATTTCTAATCTGCAGTCAAAACCCCTATGAAGTACCTTGCAGAAACCTTTGTCATTCCTATTAAACTCACTGCTGATAATCTGCTCCACTCTCATGAGAAATGCCAATAACACTGGCAATGTCATCCTCGAAATCCAGGGTATAATGACACCACCAACGGTCATATACCCTGGATGTACTCCTATTCACCATGGTTGTTTTGTGTGTTGGAAAGTCCAAATCTGCTGAATATAGACAAGCATTAAAATGTCGCATTCACTGCACGAGAAAAAACTCTTGATAAATTTTAACACACAACGCCTTTACTTCGCCGAGTTTTAGGAGAGAAGCGCCACATGATTGGATGCAAGCTTTTGCTATGGAAGCTTCACTGATTGGTCAAAATGCCTGCCTCAAGACAATCATCGTGAATAGGAGTCAGTGATTCCAGGGTATATGACCGTTGGCGGTGTCATTATGTATACCCTGGATTTCAAGATTTGTGTTGTCCTGTTATATGAATACAACATCAGTTCATTAAATAATCAATGCAATCAAACTCTGCTTTTAAGTATTTTCTCTTTTTAAAAAATCTTAGAAATATGTTGGTCAATTGTATATTAACATATGCCAGAATTTCTAACCACAAGAAAATCCTGATCAACAGATGAGTTAATACAGTCAGCGATTTTCAATTTAACTTTGTTTTCGATAATCTTTCAACCATATCACCACAGTGACACCTACATCAATACTGTACACTGGATTCAATATATGAAAATTGTTATGTATGTGAGCACATACTGAAATGAATGCAACAACATCCATAAAAACTCAATAATACAGATAACTATTTTAACTAATTGCTCAAAATGAGCTATGAATTTTTGCTATTTTCCATTTACCTTTTTAATTCTTTCTATGTTTTCAAAGGGAGCAAGGGTTTTAAAATTGTTACCTGTTGTCTTGTAAACCTGGTGTGTCAATATTTCCAGGGAGATGTGGCAGAAATGCACTGAGTTCTTCTTTGACCTTCTTGCCACAAAACTTGCTGTAGGAATGTTCAAGACCATACTGAGACAGAAGATTGGTGCTACCAGTCACATCAGCTGAATCTGACAAAAAAATTAATTTGTGTCAAAGCAATCTTCAGTCAGATGATGGTCAGCTAAAAAATGAAGTTTACGATAGAGAAAAGACTGAAATTTGCTTCTTTTTCGTTGTTTTAAGTAACCAAAATTTACCATGTACATTTTAATATGGTCAGTTGACGAAAATGCAGTAAAATTACATTAAAGTCAAGTTCTAGCGTGATGTGTGCTTTGCACATGTATACTTCATTTTGGTTAAACATAAAGTGTCGAGGGTTTGCAAGGGGATCGCAACACGTACAAACAATGGTTTTATGTGTAATTTGGGACGATTTTTTTATCCCTATTTTCAGTCCATAGAGATCTATAAAAAAAATAGGGATATTTCTATCCCACACCTGTCCAAGTGAAGAACAGATCTAAAATGAATTTACAGTCGAACCCTGTTTATTTTAAAATTCGTTCGGATAAACAAATTTTGGATATCTGAATCACTACGGAGTTACTCCTCTTGGGCTGTTAGGTGAACGTAAACGAAAGACAGAACAATTTGTTTAAACGTTTGATAAACACAACTGACAACAAGTACATAAAGGAAACAGCAGAAGTTCAATCTATTTTGCAAAGAAATCATCAAGTGTTCTCTGTTTCTTGTTTGAAGAATCGCAGTTTACCATAAACCCCTATTTTTTAACACATCACTTAGATGTTTCTCGTTGTGACTGAAAATGGCACGTCATAACATGTATCACTAATGTCATCGTCAAAACATTTGTTATTTTCAAGCTGTCACTGTGATGACTGGCCGCATTATCTAACAGTAAAATCTCTTTTCTGTCACGTGCTCTCATCTGTCTGTCAAAATAACGTAGCCAATCAGCAAAGAGAGCACTGGTCATCCATGTCTTCGGCAAAATGTCTATCAGCGTATAACACTGCACTGACTTCCTGTTAATCCGTGGTTCTGTCGGTAATTAGTAAAATAAACATGTAAGTAACACCGGCTGCAAAGGTTTCTCACCTGATCTGATTAGGCCTCGTTCATTGATTGTGTTCAGTTGATAAAGAAACAGTGTTCAGATAAACGACACAAATTTCTGTTTGTTTTGGCATTTCGTTACAGTTCAGGGCCGTTCATTTACCGAAACCGAGACATCTGGAGAATTTACGTAGCAAAAAAAACCGTTTCACTCGAATAGCGAGATATTCAGATATACAGGGTCCGTTTATACACGACTCGACGGTAGTGTGATATCGAAATTTGGACGGGCAAACAGATCAACATTGAAATATTAGGGTAATAGCTAAAACGGCACCAGTCGAAATTGCCGGAAACGGCACTAAAATAGTCAAAATGGCACCAAAACGCTACCACGGCCAACCTGTACCAGTCGGCCAGCAGCGTGGTTGAAGACGTTCAGCAGAGACTGCTTGATGTCGAGGAGGCTGTACACAGCAGCAGATGACGCGTTTGGAAGCCAAGCTGCACTGACGAGGCCTGACAGGCCGAAACGTGTTACAAGTATATTATATCATATATATTACACCTCAAAATGGTATAAATACAATTATTAAATGCAGTATTGACCGGTGCTGTTATGACTAATAGTTGGTGCCGTTATCGCCAAAAAACGGTGGTGCCGTTTTTACTTGTTTGGTGCCGTTATGTCCAATTTCGCTGGTGCCGTTTTGGACTGGTGCCCTTTTAGCCTGCACCCAAATATTACGCTTGGCCAAGGAGTGAGTGAGTGAAATGGATTTTTACATTGCAAGGGGCAATATTTCAGTCATAGCGCAATGTGATGTGCAAGAGGCACATCAGGAAAAGGGACAACACAGGATCGATAGTAGGAAAGAGAAAGTAAAAGATCCTCATTTTAGATGGCTCTTATGGCAAGCATGAGGGTACTGTGGTCCTATTCTTTCTGGTGTTAGAGCGACACCCCCCTGGGAACCCCACGAGGTGGTGGGTGAGTGACAGGCAAGTGAGAAAGTGGGTGAGTAAGTGGATGAATGAGTGAGTGTCACCAACATCATGGCGTTGTCAGGGGTAAATCTCCAAGCTGAAAGAGGCTGGGACCAGTCTCTAACCACTGCACTGTCCCGTGGTGATGTAACCAATAAATTAGTCACAGAATTTCACAACTTTTTATGTTCAAGGCTAAGTAACTCGTGAATAATTGCCTCTCAAGTATCATTCAACAAGAGCCATCCAATAACATTGCCAGAGAATCAGGTAACTAACTCTGCACGACCTTATCGCAGATATTTTTGTCACAGAATTCCCAACCTTTTCAATAAAACGTTCTACCTGTCTCCTTGTTGCAATCTTTAGAAGACGACAACTTCCTCTTGCTACTCTCCCCTCTCTCAGTCTCAGGTTTACTGGAATACAAACAAGCAGATGTATGCATACTCAGATTTACGAGGAGTTGCAATGATGTCTGCAAGAGCAATATTTCAGCCATAACGCAACGTAATGTGCAAGGTGCACATGGAGCGAAAAGACAGTTCATAAAAGAGATCGATAGAAAGGAAAGGCAAAGCAAAAGATCCCCATTTTAGTCGCCTTGTATGACAAGCATTGGGTTACTGAGGCCCTATTCTATCCAAGTGACACCATGTCACTCCCCGGAAGCCCCACGGGGTCGGATTTACGAGGACGGAAGCCCCCAGGGGTAATGGAAGTCAAAAAGATCAATACACTTCCCAGAAGCCCTAGAGTTAGCATCAACGAATCTGCTTTGAAAAATATGTTTAAATTTTTTGTACTTTTTTTATTTCTTTTTTTTTTGTAAATATATTTTTTAAACTTAAAATTGAAATGCATTTTTCATTTGAATCTCACCTTGGCGTGGCGGCCATGTTTGAGGTATCGAGACAAAGCAGAGAGATGTCAGAAAGACTCTCCTCCTCCAAAGTCAAGTTACTCAGGTTCAATGAATCATCTGCAACAAAACATGTTGTGTTCATTCATGTAGAGTGTGAGATGCCACGGATTCATGGCATAGTGGTTAGCCTGATGGTCCAATGATCTGTCAGCCATGGTTTGAGTCCCGCCCGGAGACTGAAGCCTCACATCTGTGGTTTGTCAGTACCAGTCTTAGCTGCAGGTTTCACTGCATCAACTCATTAATCTCTCAAATGGTGATGCAAGCATTCCTTGTGTAGTTAACTGACTGAGATCAGTAAAGTTGGACAACTAATGCAGCGAATTACAAAGTTGAGTTGTTGTTTTACATTGCAAGAGCAATATTTCAGCCATAACACTACGTGATGTGCAGGATACATATCAAGGGAAAAGACAGTTCATAAAAGAAATCGAAAGAAAGGTAAGTGAAAGCAAAAGATGCCCATTTTAGTCACCTTTTACAACAAGCATTGGGTTACTGGGACCCAATTCTTCACTCCTTAGATGTCCGTCAAGGTCATTTTACAAATTAATTGATTTCTTAACAACACTGGAATCATATTTAATTCAAACAGAAATTTTGTAGAATAGAATTGTGTTCTAACTGCCTAGTACAATATTCAGATTTTAAAGTCTTATTTTAGATGTCATTTTACAAGCGCAGTGGTCCAGTGGTAGAGCGTCTGCCTACCAATCACAAGGTCCGGAGTTCGATTCCCGGTGCTGACACTGTGTTGTTTCCTTGGACAAGAAACTTAATCCACATTGTCTCAGTCGACCCAGCTGAAACTGGGTACCTGGCGTGGAGTGTGGATAGCCTTCTGTCCACCTAAGTGGGTTGCCGAGGTTGGACCGGGGTTATAATGCTTGAAGCGCTTTGAGCAGCGTGTAGTGCCGTATTAGCACGCAGCGCTGGATTTAGCGCTATATATAAGACTCAACATTATTATTATTTATCTTTCTGCTGTATCTGCATCATGGAGGATCCACTTAGGCTGATGTGGCCTTTCCATATCACAAGAATTGGGACTGGAATTCCAGGTAAATGCATGATGCAATGTAGAAGTGATTGTATGCGACAGCTTTTGACAATCTTTTAGCCATGTCCTGATGTTTCTTCTGGGAGTGCAATATGTGCCAATTCTAGTCATGCTGACCTCAGACATGGTCAGTTTATTGCAGTATAATAAGAGTGTTAGATGATCTAGTTTTAATGAGATTGCTGCTAAACCACCCTTGACTCCATCTTCAGGCTAAAACAAGATTTGAACCAGGTGGGAATCGAACCCACCAATGCCAGGCCTGATAGATCTCTGCTCCAGCACATAAATCAATGCACTATTCTACACACCATACACAGTAAGTAACTGCCCTGAAATCATCAATAAATGATCATGCCAAGACTTTACCTTATTTCTTAAAAGAATGGTCCCTTTTCTGTAGATCTCTGGCAGGTTGTTGTAGTTGATGTTGAAGTCGGAATAGAGGATTTCATTCTTGTCACTCGACATTGTGCCCTGAAAAAAACATGAACAAAGATTCTTAGTTTCTAACATGGCCTATCAAATCACTCAAAAAACATTCCTAATTGTACAAAGCACTCCATTGTCTCAACTCCCTGGGGAGCCAACAACAATACATTTGTGAATATTTCAGAAAAATATCATGTTTGACTAAGATCTAACAAGTAAGATCAGGATGCCTATTCTAGAAACTTAATTATTTGGAGAGAATAAACAGATTTTTAAAGAAACGGCTAAACAGTGCTATTTACAAAACAATATTTATACAGAATGGTGCTTAAAAATGTTTTTAGTTACAAAAGTTTTGAGACTAAAGCTAAAGTGACTCACTGCAATGAAAAAAATACTCACAAAATATGCAAGAAACACCATGAAAGAAACATATTCAACACACATATGTATACCAAAAATCCCTGCCACAAGTTCATTTGAAAAATCAAGAGCATAATATATACTGATAATTCTGGTGTTAAAACTCAAAAAGAAGGCATTGTGGATATACCCCACATTGCAAAATTCGACCATTAACCCTCAGGTTACTGTTTTTCTTTCAGTTTGCTCCTTTCATAAATTTGACATCATTTAGGATGATCACGGTCCATAACTTTGGAAAACATAAGCCATTTTTAATTTTCGAACTCAAAAAACGTACTGTAGTTATGAACTGCTGTGTAAAATTTAGTCATTCTATCTTTACCACTTCTTCTCTTATAGTGAAGGAAGGTGAGACAGATGGGCAGAAGTACAGACTGACAGACCCCAATACTATATCCCCTTCTCATTTCATGGCAGGGGGTAACACTTTTTTTTTTTTTTTTTAGTTATTCTTCAACGTGACTTCCAGTCAATTATTTTCGACGATATCGTCACAGTGGTTACAGGGGGCTTCCCTCTCCAGGAAATACCACAGTGACCTGGGTGGGATTCGAACTCGGAACCTTTTGCTTTTGAGTGGGGGTAACACTCTTAGCTCAGAGAGTTATGCACCCTTGGCTTATAAACCATCTCTTACATGATTGGACAGCAGTCATTGCAGGGGAGGTAACTCCGCCATTATGGACTACTTGTGACACATAATAAGACTGTCTTCATAACAACGATATTTTTATTCACGAATATAATGTTTGAAAAATATTATTGTCAAATATGTGCAAGTAGTTGCAAATGACTTTCAGCTGTATTAATAATAAACTGTTTGTGGTGATTAACCCATTTTAACTCATGTAGATCTTGTAGGTATTTTAGACATGGATTTCCGTCGATTAATGTCCCAGATGTTAATGGAATGCAGGGAAGCTAACTAGGAAGTTCTGAACGGGGATAATACTCCAATACATTTCCCTAACCTTGAGTCTTTCTTGAGCCTGGGCTGGAGTCAGACACCTCTCCTGGACCAGCTTCCAGAACACTGTGTTGTACAAGTTGTTGATGTGACCTGGGCAAGCAAGGTAACTCCATGATTACATAGTTGAATTGAATGAGTTGCCTATACTATCTCCCTAACCACAAGAAATGAACTGATGTCTAATTAGGCATGACAACATTTCAGTCACAGCAAAATATGATGCACCAGATGTCCACTGAAGCCACAGGCCGTTCAGAAAGATCAGAGTTGAGATGATGTTGTATATCACACCAGCGAACTTACCTTCATGACGAGTGAGTTTGGATTTTACGTATACCGGTAGGTTAATGTCCGAGTAACTCTCCATATTTGAAAAGTAATGGAACCGAGGCCCGTTACTTTTCAGGAAAGGAGAGTTACGAGGTTAATAACATTCTTAAAATACGCCCACTCATTATCCGTGTTCATGTTGTATCCATTTTAACCTTAATTTCATCAAATTACTTTTTCATAGGGTTCATATTGGAAACTGTCCATTACTGAAAGGTAATGGACAGTTTTTGAATGCGTTAGGGCGTATTTTAAATGGCTTTCAGCAATCTTTCAGCCCAATCACCACGGTGTCACCTAAATCAGGTCTGTGTCGGGGGTCAATCTCTGGGCTGAAAGAGAAAAGCAGGATTCAAACCCCAGACAACCCAGTCTGGCAGATCACTGGACCAACACGCTAACCACTGCACTATCCCACACCCATTTAACATGATGAAAAGATGTTCACTGTCACCTTTGACGACAAGCATTATCTTACTGGGACACTATTCTGAGTGACAGGATGTCACTAGGAACGCACACAGGGTAATGTTAAATAGATCGAGTTTCCCTATGCTTTCCTTCTTAATTACAAGAACTTAGTTTTCAGTCATAACACAATGTGATGCATCAGACTGAAACAGATAACAGCCCAAAATGATCAGAGTGAGTGATTTTTACAAGATTTTCAGGAATCTCTCAGCCACATCACCACAGTGTCACCTCTCTCTCTGACACCTAGTAAGTCTAGTACGGGTCCAGAAAATCAATGTTCTACTTACAGTCTGCTTGTCTCCAGCTGAGGTAGTCCCGGAGGTTCTGATCACTTGGGTAGAGCACCACACGAGCATCAAATGATGGGGCATATTGCAGTTCCTGTGAAGCGAAGTACCGACACCAGTTCATCGCAAATGATGACGAAAATAGACTGACTAGGTTGGTCATGATTTTACTGAAAGAATAAACATGTTAATGCTGTTAGAATTCATATATTAAATTAACTACTGGGTTAGGGTCAACTCATAATTGGTTAATGGGTAAAGGTCAAGTAACAAATTAGCAACTGGGTCAAGGTCAATAAAAAAAATTAACAACTGGGTCAAGGTGAAGTAATAAATCAGCATTTACCTGCCCCTTCTGTTGTACATGGTTGTATTCTTCTTAAATACAAAGCTGTATTCATCACTTTGACCATATGCCAACACAACATCCTTGAAGTCTTCCATCACCATCTGCGCTGCTCGCGTCATCAGTCCCAGCGCTCGCTCATCGTTCGGCTTCACAAAGTGATGAGTGTCCGAAAACCTGATTAGAAAAAGAAAATTCAGACTTGAACTAACATTTTAACACACCAATGCATCACACAACAATGTCCAGGCTCAATCTCTCTGCTCAACGAAAAATCCTCACTTGAGGAGAATTTGAACTGTCAAGGTTGAGTTGAGTTGAAATGATGTTTTACGTTGCAAGGGCAATATTTCAGCCATAACGCAACATGATGTGTAAGGTGCACATTGAGCGAAAAGACAGAGCATAAAAGGGATCAACAGAAAGGAAAGTGAAAGCAAAAGATCCCATTTTAGTCACCTTGTACGGCAAGCATTGGGTTACTGAGGCCCAATTCAATCTAAGTGACACCACGTCACTCCCTGGAAGCCACTCGTTGTTGTCAAGGTTAACTTTTGAAAGGTCAGCACGTGAATTACTACTGATGGACAAGAGTAAGTCACACTGTGACCTGTGATGTGACCTCACTGATCACACTCACCATGGAGCGTGCAACTTCTGTCAATGGCAGATTATGGGGGACCATTCATTCATCTTCTTCTTCAGCAAACTCCCCAGGGAGTGGAGAAAAGTTGTGGATTGTAGATGGTTCCAATGACCAGGGTAATAATGTGCAGCTCATAATAGTAGATTAACCATAGTGCAGCAGAGCATTTTGTTACGAGTCTCACAAACTGATCCCCTCAAAATTAAATTAACTTGTCTGAGCACGCCATTCCGCCTTCCAGACGATATTCCGATTTTTGTGCAAACTCAACTAATATCCAAGAGATTCTTTCTACTTATCATAATAGAATCTACCCAACAGGAAAATATGAAATATATTCATGCACCGTATCATTCTGCCATTACCACAGAAAAATAATTCAAATTTTCCTGCCAGAGACGAGAAAAGGAAATATGGAACTATCAGTTTACGATTAACAATCAAGCAGTGTACAGGCCTAATCAGACATTAAGCCCAAGTTATATAGTCAATGAGAAAGTTGTGGCTAGCGTGAACCCAGACATACAGGGGAGGATTCCGGACACAAAGGACAGGGAACACCAATTGACATTTGGGAATGTAATTACCTGGTCTAGATGACTTATCACTTCTTCCAGTAATCTTCCTAAATCTGCCTTTCAAACACGAGCTGGGCTGTGCCATCAGACTACCAATACGGGGATTGTTGCTCGGCAGTTGATTTCAATGACTTAAATGTTCATTAACTCATATAAGGCTGGTCCCTGATATATATGTCCTGCCCAAGCCTGACCAAGCTCGGACTTTTCTGCTAATTAATGCTAAGTCAAGACTACTGTTAAAAGTCAGCTTATTTTACGTCGACTTTTGCCCTCATTATGGACTACTGTCTTGATATCAAAGCAAGAAGTGTATGTACAGGTGACTGGAGACTGTATTTAACATTGTGAGCAGGTGCGCTCTAACAAGCAAATATATTTAGTTACTTAGCACTGTAAGTGTTAAGGTGACAGTAGGTCAGTGAAATTAGGTTTATGAAACTAGTAGGCAGAGTTGACATTTTACATCGTATGGGCAATTCTTTGGCCATATTAATGGAACATGGTGTGCATAATGCAAACCGAGAGATCAGCATCTCCCTCCACACCACATCCCCAACCCAATGCATTTTAGGTAAACAATGATTTTGTTATTTAATTATAACATAATAAGCCTTTGTTCTATGCTTGCATTTTCAGAACTAGCAAAGCCTCGAATTGTGTCTGCAGCCATATAGTTCTACCAATTCATTCAGCCAGCAAACCCTTAAACGCCTCCCCCCCCCCCATTTCCCCTCACATTGCTGGATCCTTCCCTGGGAATGAAACACTGAAGAGGATAATATGATCAGAAAAATTTCATTACAATTCACTGATCATTAAATCAACCTTCAAATGTTTCTAGGCAATCCAACTAACTTGTTGCAAGAACTAAATTTTAAAACAGAAATGGCCACCGATTTGAAACAAAATCTAAAAACCAAGTTCATTTAGCTCGAAATACAAGGTAATATTCCCTTTTCATCTAAAATATTTACATAAAACTCTTATAAAATTTGGACAACTATCTTTTCAATGAAGACATGACTAATTTTTTAAAGGTTTTATAACGTCTCAAACTGTCATGTACTTGAGTTCCTGAATTAAGTTTTGAAAGCCGTAATCCCATCCTACCATATACAACACCCCGATATTAAAACAAACCAATCAATTATTCTCTCTGCTTGCAAAAAGATGTCATGCGGATATTGAAGAAATCAGATCTCTAGTCGAATCCCCCCATTCAAATTTAAAGTCTACCCAATTCCATTGTCGAGAGAAAATCTGAACCCACAAAAAATGAAAATGTGTATGACCCGATTGTTAAACTCCAGTGAGTTAATGAGGTTTGAGAGAGCTCTGTGGGGTCCATGTTTGTTGATTTATCTACTAAGTCCTTCAGCTGACACTTCACTCTTTGTACAAACTTCAACTCATGTCTTGATCTGCTGGCCGACTCACTATTGTTATTTACATATGGGATATACATCATTGTTGTAGTGCGGGGGTTGGCACGTAATACCTCAAGAAGTTTGACACGCTGGTTTGGGAAAATATATAACGGGGCACAAATGACAGTCACAGCTTTCTTTATTGTTTGTATGGGCTTAAGGTCAAATTCGAAAATATTTCATGCATATGCTTCCCAACAAGCTTTATTTGTTTAACTTCAAAAAAGATCAGAGTTGACTTGAGTTCATGTCTTACGTTCCAGTGACAGCTCTTCAGTCATAGCACAATGCACATGAACAAGTATTACTATAAAATATGAAAGTTGAGAATAGCAATATTTCAACCATAATGCAATGTGGTGTGCAAGAAAGTGCGAGTGATTTTTTTTCTTTATGTGGTTTTCGACAATCTTTCAGCCACATCACATCAGGCTCACCAACATTACATCAGTGTCAGGGCTCCTGTTTCTCTGGGCTGAAAGAGTGAGAGAGTAAGTGAAATGGATTTTTACATTGCAGGGTGCCATATTTCAGCCATAGCGCAATGTGATGTGCAAGAGGCACATCAGGAAAAGGACAACACAGGATTGATAGTAAGAAATAGAAAGCAAAAGATCCCCGTTTTAGTCGCCTTGTACAACAAGCATTGGGTAACTGAGGCCCTATTCTATCCAAGTGATACCACGTCACTCTCCGGAAGCCCCACGGGGTCTGGGCTGAAAGAGAGATGCCCGGGCGGGACTCGAACCACAACCACCATGGCTGGCAGATTGCTGCAAGGAAGTGCACACTGAGGCAAAAGGTAGTTTGTAAAAGATACTACCGGTAATAGAAAAAAAAGGTGAAAGCACAAAAATCCCCATTTCAGTCACCTTGCATTTAGTCACAAGCATTTAGTTACTAGGACCCTATTCTTTCTAAGTAACAGCACGTCATTCCCCTGAAGCCCCATGAGGCTAAACTAAACTTACCTCTACAAGAGTTAACTAGATGGTAATGAACAAAAGGCTGTTCAATTTATTATTTTCACAAAATCTTCAATACTGGTTTAAAACACTTTTAATAAGTGCTTTAACATGTCATCACTCTGTCAGGAAACAGCAAAAAAAAACCCTTATCAAAGTGTGCTGTACTAAGTGCACCCATACTGATCAGTGATTGATCAGTAATCTGAAACAATAGGGGCATCCATCGTTTACTGGTTAGATTGCTATAGACACGATATTCTGGCTTCGGAGCTTTTTGGGGCATGGCTTGGATGCAGGGAACGACTCATTCAATCCACAGTTTTGTAGGAAAATGAAAACATAAAAAGTTGGTTTATTGATATAGCAGTATGCCAAAACATAGAGGGTGCACCTGTTATAACAATCACAAAACAAGATGAAACGACCTGTCAGATAAATGTGATCAAGTGGACTTTTAAAACACAAACATATATTGTCAAAATAACTTACCTGTGAAAAGCTTTGCCATCGATTCTGATGACAATCCAGCAATTGGGCAGACATCGGTCTTCTGTTTCAAACTGCTTCACATACTCAAACCTACTTTTTGCCATGGTAGCGGATGTTTGTAAACTACGAGCAACAGTCAAGCTTCTCAGTGTTGTGTTCGAACTTAATTTTAATCTCCTGCCCAGAAGCAAACCCTTTTCCTTCAGTAAGCCATTGCTGCAGCTGGAATTATCAAAAACACATGTCCATCGTTTGAAATATTCTTTTTCAAACTCCAAAACATGAGAATTTATTTTTGTTCCGCTCACAAATTCATAGTTCCTGATTTTCTTTGAATTGTTGATTTTGGTTGAATGTAGCTCAAAAGGATCCAACACCTCCGGTCCAAAGACAGTTAGCTTAAATCTGCTGTCACAACTGTCTCCCTCAAAAGCCTTTACTTCTGTAGAACCATTTTTGTTGGAATATATTTTCTTTGAAACTGTAAAATCTCCACGAAACCTATCACACTGCACTGAAATCCAGCGTACCAGTCTGCTCTCCAAAGCAAAGTGTCGTCTGCTTTTGACGTCTGCTGCTAAGCCCAGTCGCACTCTCATACCCTCATTGTCAGCCAGTAAGAAATCAGTCCCTCTGGTCACGGTGAATGTTAACACCTATTATCTCAGCTATCTGGAACTCTTCAGTGTCTGAAGGACAGAAAAGCAAGAATGTTATGGCTCCTTGAGTCGGTGCTTGTTTAACAGTCATATAAAGTGTCTGAGCATGGAGACGTTTGCTCTCCGAATTATGGCAACCCTTATCAATAAAAAGGCACTTCTATGACTTGAATTTATGTCATTCGATTGTAAACAAGATTTGTCAACCATGACACTGCACAGTGGTAAAAATAGTCACCAAAGACATGTCTCTTCCAACCACCACCTAAAAATACTGTAACTTTAATTTATCTTATTAAAATTTAGTTTAACATTTAATTAAGTTGAAGAACACATCACAGAGTTGAGATGTTTTATGTTGTACAGGAAATATCTCAGCCATAATGTAACATAATATGCAAGGTGTACACTAAGGTAGAAGATCTTTACATGGCTTTCAGCAATCACCAATATCATGTCAGTGTCGGGGCTCCCGTCTCTCACGGCTGAAAGATATGTGCCAGGGCAGAACCACATCTGCCAAGGCTGGCAGATTACTGGGCGGACGTGCTAACCACTGAACTATTCCATGCCTCCAAGATCAATAGGAAGAAAAGTGAAAGCAATAGATCCCTATTTTAGTCACATTGTATGAGAAGAATCAGGCTACAGGGATCCTATTATTTCTGAGTGATGCCACGTACATCACTCCCAGAAGCCCTGAAGATAAAGACAAATACATCTGTAACAATATTCCTCCATAAGTTACTGCAAAATAATCTGCTTTCAAGAGATTAACCTCACATCATCTACCTAAAGAAAAGATTCAGTTTTGAAAAGAAAAATTCAAAGAATAGATAGGCGATTGATTAAAACTCAAATTTAAATCAATATTTTTGTCTGTACATGTCACAAAGATGTATTGGTACATAAAGATGATGAAAACTGCATAAAAACATCTCTTTGAAATGGGAAAAGCATGCAACAATATCTCATTGTAGTGTTTTATAAACTTGAGCAAAGAAAGGGAAATGAGAGATGGAGACCCTCAGCTACCCACCACACCACCCCCTTTCCTTCTGAGTCACCCTGGATAATTACTCAAACAATTCAGTGAGAATTTTATAACTTTATTCAACAGGAATTTTTCAAACTTCAAAAAGCATGGTTCTCTTTTCTTCATTACTATCTGCCTGCTTGCTATCCTTGCTAATTCCAATTTTGCAAATGATACAGTTATTACTATTCAATGATCAACTTTTTTCTTTTTTTAAAAAATATTTTTGGCGGAACTAACCGTGTTCTATTTTGTTCTAATTGCAATGACGGCACAAACACATAAATGAGATGTATGATAATGATTAACTTCAATGATCAACTTCAATTAATTCTGAACCTAAACCAACACCCACTGTGTGCTTAACTGAGTTTCATGTTTCATCAAGTCCGTAACCCAAGGCAATAAACCAGTATAATAGAATAGCAATGATCCAGAGAGCGACCAGGATATATTGAAGTGTATGGGATTGTTTGGGTCGTGTATCCCAAAACAGGAAAACCAATCCACTGAGCATGACATTCCCTGGTAACTGTAAACAACCTGCTCGGCCAGTAAAAGATCTCAAGTAAACATCTTCGCCTGAAATCCCAAACCCTGGACAACAACAGCAGAAACACAGCTTGCTGAATATACTTCATGAATGAACGATTAATGAGCGAGTGGTTTGAGATTTCATGTACTTTTTGGCATTCTTTCAGCCATATCACTACGATGTTACCTACATCATGTTAGTGTCAGGGGTCAATCTCCAGGCTGAAAGAGAGTACCCGAGAGGGATTCAAACCCAGAACCGCCAAGCCAGGCAGATCACTGGGCCAACACACCAACCACTGCACTATCTTGTGTTCTGGGCAACTCATAATTATATAGCTAGCTTTACACAATATTTTGGCTTTAACATCAAAGAGTCATCAACGCAACTTGCATCTCTGAGCTCTGTAGCAAGGTTCTCCAAAGTGGTTGATATCAACCTCCAAGGGTCAATGGAGTGTTTGGGTATTTACATGGTGTTTGGCAATCTTTCAGTCAAATCACCATGGACTCGCCAACATCTGGTCGGTGTCAGGCTCCTCTCTCTCTCTGGGCTAAAAGAGAGGTGTCCGGGCGGGACTTGAACCACAATTGCCAAGGCTGGTAGATTGCTGGGCTGACACGCTAATCACTGTGGCATGCCGCGCCCCAAGGGTCAATGTACGTATCAGAGAGTCAATGAGGGATCATGACTCAACAGCATAAACAGTTTTGGGCTACCTGATCTATGAGTTGAACAGAGGATGATCTAAATGGGATTAACACACATGACATGGATTACAGGATTCACACAAGCCACTGCCCTAATCCGCTTTAATTACTTAATGAATCTATCTGCTATATTTCAATGGAGGCATCTTTCACATGAAGATTCCTCCTCTAGAGTGAACAAAAGGCAATGGTATGGATTCAATTCGATACCTGTCATGGCTGACGAAATTAGCGAGCTGATGCATGGGGTCATGTCTTCCCTTACAAGCACTCAAGCATATGCTACAGAGTTGAGAGTTTGATGATGTTTTACACTGCAAGAGTCATTTGCAACAATAATGCAATATCATTTGCAACAATAATGCAATATCATATGCAAGATGCACACCGAGGGAAGAGATAGTTCATCAAACAAGAGATTGACAGAAAGAAAAGTACAAGCAAAAGATTCCCATTTCAATGTTTCATTCACCTTCTTCAACAAGCATTGGGTTACTGGGGCCTTATTCTTCCTAAGCGTCATTCCCCAGAATATCACTGGGTATTCAGCTACAGAATAGGTGAAATTACTTTAGTCTGATGTCAGTTTTTAGAAGCAACAAAGTTTTCAAACTATAATCATATTCCAAACATACCAGTATCAAATACACTGCATTTTTGCATGTAAATTCAACATTTTTATTTCAATTCTCAACATCTCATTCATAAAGCCATGCCGATTAAACATTTTTATGAAATCCTCAAGCCTGCTAGCTTTCTATTGCCAATATTTTTTTTATAAACAAGAATAGATAATTATCAGACAAACTATCCAAGACAACACGGGTGTAATATGTACTCTAAATCTTGAAAACTTACAAGCTGTGACAAAGCGAAGCTTTCATGCAATGATCAGATGGTAAATGTAGACAACAGTCACCTTCTTTCTTCCAAATCATAAATCAAACAAAGTCGACTTTACATAGTGTCTCGGAGTCTCCTTTATAGCTCTCATAAACTTCCCACACAAAAGGTAACCACACTACACAGATTGGGGGAAGGAGGCATTACGCATATTATTGAATTACAGTTTAGGACAACGCTGCACACTTCTTTAAATCTTCCTTGTATACTTTGTGTGACCATTCAGGCATGTGCTGAGTTCTGTCAGTTTGTTCAAAGCAGAAACTAATACTGGAATTGGGGATATGATGAGGTGGAATCTGCTAGCTGTAGTTAAAACCAAGGATAACGGAACACTGACCCATGCACTAATCTGCCAACACCGAAAATTATTGGAGATAAAAATAACGAAGACATTATACTCAGAGAAGTATTAATGGGGTGGGGGGGGGTGGGGGG
>JAUELE010003346.1:0-17119 GCA_031471655.1 Diodora aspera
GCTCCCCTCCCCCCCCCCCTCCCCACACACACACACACTGAAGTGCCTTGTCAACTTCCTGGTACCTTTGCCCCCCACCCCACCCCGTCATTGCTTCCGCCTCCCCTGTATACCAATACCTCCCCTGTAAACCTCCCCTGTATACCAATCCGTTCTGGTTGACACGCATCAGCGCTTATTAAGCAATGTCAGTGTCATTCACGCTTGAGTTGTTATCACAAAATTTAATATATGTTCGACTAAACTTTTTTTATGTTTTCGGTAATCTTCCTCTTATTCTCCCTTATGCTTCATTAACCCTAAAACATTTTCATTCACGTTTGAGTGCCCCGCTTCAGAAGCACTGTTGTATGGGAGGCTGAACATGTAACCAGTCGTGAGATGGGATATTAAGATACATGTACGGTATTGACAGTTCCGGATCCGGGAAGAAGGCACTGTGGGGCACGTGTCCCCCCCCCCCCTTCAGATAGTCAGTCTTAATTGTCTCCCAGTATTAGCACACACACTCACACACACACACACAAATACATGTATATTATGAAAACTCGTGGGCTGATATTGTACCATTCTACATGCTAATTTTTCAAAATATCCCCATACTCTATATCTTTCATGAACTATTTTGTATCCACTAGGGCCTCTAAAGGCTGAGGACCAAAATAAAATGTAGAAAAGATAGAAAAATGGTTTCAATGTACAAATGAGTACATGTATATGAATGATATTTCAGAACTTTTTCATATCATGTTTAACACAACGATACAGGTTATATTTATACCACCAGGGGTGGTCGGGGGGGGGGGGACAAAGTCCCCCAACCAAACCAACCCTTACCCCCATCAGGGAAATGTAACAATTAGTCGGGAAACGACTGAGAAAATTAGTGTAATTGGCTTAGCAAATGTTCGTCCTGCAGCGCGTCGCTGGAACACAAAAACAACAAACCTGTTATTACCGTTATTAAACCTGTTATTAAATTAACTTACTGCACAGAGAACTCTCGCAATAAGAGTAACATATAGTTTTTGTATACTTTTGATATTACCGCTCTCTTTTTGATGCAGCAGATGTATGTGCTCTCTTAATTCAGTTTGTGCTATGGTACGATACTATCAGTAAACAACTGCAATGTCGTTCTTTCTGACACAGTACCTCGCCGTTGACATTTGCACTTCACGTGAAATAATCAGGTTTTAGTCGAGAAAGAGACTAGTGTGCCTACGTGGAAGAGGGGGATTTGGTAAATTACTTAAACCAGCACGAAATGGTGTTTAGTTCTACACAAACTAGTACAAAGGGTTTAAGCAGTGTCTGGACTCGGAGGATGTGATGTATTGTGTTGATGATGACTGGCTCTGTGGTCTCGTAATAGAATTGTTTGTGGCCAGACCAGTGAGATATAGATTCGCAGTTAAACTCTTGAGACAGCTTCCCAACATAAACCCCTCCCAGATCCCCGCCGGTGTTAAGCAAGCAATTAACTAAACCAACAACGGGAGTACTTGTAAGTCATTTACAACCAGCAAAGGTTGACCCGTCACCTCATGAAACATCTTGAAGTTAGATGTCTACAAGACTGGGCCTTGCTCGGGGCAAAAGATTAGTTGTTGAATTTTCGAATGTCAGTGTGAGACTGATGTTTGACGTATGGACACGGTGTCATGTGGTGGACAAGATTATCAAGGAAACTTCTGAATATCAGAGTGTGACAGCGTTTTAACGTCCACATATGGATTCGATGCAATACGATGTACGGTCATTAGATTATACATGAAACTTCCAATTTTCACTGAGTGACTGTGTGTTATGTCCAGGTATGGATACGATGCAATGCATTGTGCGGTCTTTACATGTGGATTATACCTGAAACGTTCTATTGTTAGTGAGTGACTGTGTGTTAACGTCCACGTATGGATACGAGGCAATACGGTGTACGATCTTTAGATTATACATGAAACGTTCGACTATCAGTGTGGGACTGTATTTTATGTCCAGGTATGGATACGAGGCAATACGATGTACGGTCCTTAGATTATACCTGAAACGTCCGATTGTTAGTGAGTGACTGTGTTTTAACGTTCACGTGTGGATACGATGTAATACGGTGTACGGTCAGTAGATTATAAGTCAAACGTCAAAATGTCATGTGTGACTGTAGTTTAACGGGCACGTATGAATACGATACATGTGCTGAACGGTCGACCGACTATGAGGCAAAGCTCCTAATTTCGGCGTGTGACTAAGATTTGAGCATGCGTTGTTTGGCGCCCCTATTTTTCTATTAAGAAATTCCCAAGAAAGGATTTCAGGACCCCCGAAAGCTTAGCTCCTGCTGCAACTGGTGTCTTTTGGGACTCAAATCAAATAATAGCAGGCCTAGGAATTATACTCTTAAGCGAAGTGAAATCAAATAGATAACACAAATCTATAGCTTTGGCCGACTCGAAACCGACTCGAATTAAAACCAAACTTCTTGGTCATGTGATCTCTGACCATGTGCTTATTAAGTTTGTGGATATGCCAGATGAATTAATAACAGTAGAAAGAGCTGAGTTAAGGGGATGTTTAACGTTGCAAGGGCAATATTTCAGCCATAACATGATGTACAAGAAAGAAAACAGTTTATAAAAGAGATCAATTGAAAGAAAAGTGAAAGCAAAAGATCCCCACTTTAGTTCGACAAGCATAGGGTTTCTAACTGACACCACATCACTCCCCGGAAGCGCCGGATGGACAGAGAGGAGCATGAATATACCACAAAGTTACATGTCATGAGCTAGAAGCGTTTCTGATTTAGTTAATAATGTTATTGATTTAATGCCACTGTCTGCACAGCTGCCATACGCCGAGCCAATCTTCCATGTTCTCGTGTCTTGTTGTATACTATGATTGGAGCTCTGACTGGTGATACTCAAGTAAGTAGATAAGTTGAAACAAGTACCTCCCCTTGTAAGTACTCAGTTAGTCTGTCCGGAACCCTTTACAACCCTTAAATTATCCATCGCTACATCCAAAAAAAGCTGTCAATCGCTAAAGCTCTGAAATATTTCGATTCTGTTGCTGTATCTTCAAACAGATACCTTTCGCTATACACTTAAAAGATAACAAATCGAAGCAACATTAAACATACCCCGTCGCTTCATCCCAGAGAGTTAACTATATCGATAGCTGAGCCTGTGTCATTAAAATATATCTGTTGCTACAAGCCTAACATTCACCCTTCAGCACAATATATATCCGCAGTTGATCCAACCAACATAACAAACAGCTAAAGCATCCTATAATCCTCAACAACATCGGTCACAGATGCCTGTTGCTACAATCTCCAAAAGATAGCTGCAAGGTAATTATCATTCCAACCCTTAGAATCATCTGTCGTTGAAATACTAAAGGGTATATGTTTGTACCATCCTATGCCTGATAGCTGAGACCTATAATGTGCCCATCACTACAATCCTAACACGTATAGTTGACTTCAACCTGAAAGGTATGTGTTTTTACAATCCAAAAAAGTAGCGCCGTTACAACACTACAGCACCCATCAATACAAAACTAAACGGCCTTACTCTTTCTCTCACAAAACGATAAAACAGCATCGATAAACTCCTCGTTTTCATTATAAACTTACAGCACTTGTATGTACATGTATACAGCCAATTTTATCACTCTTCATGTAATATTCAATATCTCCATGTCTTCCAGAAACACCTCAAGACCCATCTTTTCACGAACTCTTACCCTAGACCTCCCTTGGTTCACCAAATCATCCAACTTCTGTCAAGACTTCCCACAAGCGCTTCCCAGCAGTATTAGACTGGATAATAGCGCTATATAAATGCTTAGTTATTATTATTCATCCAATTGAGCTCTGGTAGAAATGTACTTCTTTAATACACATACATTTAAAAAGCTGGCCAAGTGGACTCCCACTCTATGTTTTGTGCATTCTTTGATCTATATCACCAAATTTAAGGCAGCATTATCAAAACAAAAATTTCTGACCAGACTCCAACAAGACTCGAAGTCTTGACTCCAGACCCACTATAACCAAGAGACTAACGCGTATACATCTCTGTACCAAAATGAAACAGCAAAATTAAAACTGAAATATTATATCAACATACAACTTGAACTGTAAGCCAAGTTGTTTACATCACGAAGTGTAAAGAGTTAAAGTCTGATAGCTGTGACTTTGTGTTAAAAGTTAAAGTTGTTGAGTAAGGAAAGCAAAACGGTGTACCAGTTACGCAGTTCCCTTAATCCACAGTTATAATTGAAATCATCCGAAAATGTAAAATAACTCCGTTTAAATATTTGTTTTTTGTCTACGTATGCCAACATAAGGTCTGGATGACTTTGATCTCAGCGCACATTATTCCCTTGTCAACGAAATGTTTAAAGAAGACTCTTTCTGATTAAGAAAATAAAGATTTTAGAGCAATGCTGATACGCCATTGTTATCAGTAAAGATTTAATATTTGTCTTACCTGAGCGACGCGCGCTAAAGATTCCTCTGTATTTGATTGTTCGATCGAATAGTTTTATACGTTCCATGTGATCGAGACGAGCTCTAGTACCAAGCTTGTCGGTCTGTGCCTACTGGATCTGATTGAGGCTCGCGACGGGGGGAGACGCTAGTTTTGATTATAATGAATGGGCGGTCCTAGTAGAAAAGACATTTCTTCCCAGCATAATGCTTTTGAAGGTTATTATCGATTAAGTCATGTGGCCAAGGCAGAGAAACTGTGTCAGGTTTTAGTCACCTGTTTCATCTTACTCTATGATACTCCTCTCGTATTTGTCTGCTGCAGGCATTACTTGGAAAGAAAATATATTGCCAGAGTGGTAATGCGTTCTCTCACTCTTTACATACATTAAGTAATTGTACAGCCGTGGGGTTTTCACAAAGGTCACGTTGAGAGTGGGTGGCTTCTGTTAGCAATCGTGACTTTAGCATGAGCGTGTGTTGCAGTTGAAGTGCGCCAAAACCATCCAAAACCGACATCAAAACCAAACAAACACTTTTTGGGTGGTTTACGGTTTTGTGCGTGACTCTGATATGGTGAAAACAGTTTTGTTTTGGTTAGTTTTCTAATTTTTACGAAAAAACACCATAAACGAAAAAACAAAACAACCGCAAATTTACCAGATCCAGCTGTCTTGGACTTTGTGGTTTCGATTTGGTTTTGTGTGGTTTTGCGATGTCCAACATTGGTTTGGGTGGGTTTGCTATGTCCAACACTGGTTTGGGGTGATTTTGCAATGTCCAACACTGGTTTGGGGTGGGTTTGCCATGTCCAACATTGGTTTGGAGTGGTGTTTCCATGTCCAACATTGGTATGGGGTGGTTTTGCCATGTCCAACATTGGTAAGGCGTGGATTTGCCATGTCCAACACTGGTTTGGAGTGGTGTTTCCATGTTCAACATTGGTTTGGGGTGGTGTTTCCATGTCCAACATTGGTTTGGAGTGGTTTTACCATGTCCAACACTGGTTTTAGTGGTTTGATCATTCCTGAAACCAATGTTAATTCCGTATGGGTGGTTTCGATAAAAGCTTTAGTTGGTTATGGGCGGTTTGGACGATTCACGAAACACCTAATGGGCAGTTTAGACGACAATACCAATCCAGCGCAAATTTGTAGGTGTGGTCTTGATTTCCAGTTGCATGCTCAGTGTGAACTATTGGTTATGTACCTTTTTGTAAGAGGAGTAGCCGCTCTCCGTCTTCATACAGTTTATTACACGAGCTGATAGGTACCCGCAGGGCATGAAGACATTCTGAATTCTTCATTGTTGTTAGGCCGAAATGTGTCATACACTCTTCCACAAATCGAGGAAGGAATGCATTAATGGAGCTATATCCATGCAGCCATTATTACAGAAAAATGAGACGGACACACTTTTCCTGTTACTATTTTTTAGAAATACGTATGTGTATGCAGAAATTGCTTCATTTGAGAACAGTCTCGATCGTTATCTAATAGTGAACTCTCAAACCACGACAAACCTACAATTTAACAGTATAAACTGTCACGATCTGTCACCATGTTACCAGACGAAACATTGCTCATAAACAAATGGTGAACCATGACCTGCGCTGTGATGTCACTGAGCCGACTCACCCTGACCGTGCTACTGAATGTATTTTGTATCCTGACTTGACGCACAGTTTTAATTGTTTCATTCCAGCTTCTCGACACACTGTTTTATATTGTGCTTTTAAATTAATCTTCATTTATCCATCTCCAAACGTGCTTCTAATGCATGTGGTAGATTAACCACACAGCAACCGAATATTTAGTCACGGGTCTCATGAATTGCACGTTCATAAACCTTTCCGACCTCTTAAAATTAAATCAACTCGTCTGAGCAGGCCTTTTTGCATACCAAACGACGTTCGACTTTTGCGCAAGTTCAACTTATATTTGGCTGCCAGTAGTCGTACACAGTAAATAAAGACAGATGCTTGACGATTCCTAGAGGAACACGAACACAAGGCATTTGTCAATTACTGTTATAATGGACAAGGAGGACTGTCTAATATATCACCACCAAATGAAGATAAATAGATCTTAAGTGACCATAGGTTTTCGAACTGCACATCAAGTCAATGCGCCTGACCCTAACAGTGAAACAGAGAGAGGTCATGAAGTCATTGGACCTTGATGGGGACTCAACTCGGTCAACGAAATATTCGGTTATGCATTTTTGTATGTTCTCTGAACAGATTGGCTTCAAATCCCTTGACCAGCTAGACTGTTTCATAATATAATATAATATAATATAATATAATATAATATAATACAATATAATATAATATAATATAATATGATATGATATGGTATAATATAATATAATATAATATAATATAATATAATATATATAAGTATAATATACTGAACTCCATTGAAAACGAAACACCTGTAAAAGTGTGGATTTCCAAGAGCAAAAATGAGCAATCGGTGTAGATTTCACATACTTTTATAGACCAATGTTTGGTGAAGAAAATAAACAAAAAACAATCCACAAAAACAGTTAAGTTTTAATTCAGCTGACCATGAAAGACAGATGGGGTCGAAATGGAAAATCATTAGCGTGTATGACCACTGCTAGCAGCAACACAAGCTGTACAACGTCTCCTCATTGAACGGATAATTATAAGTCTGTGAACAATGTTCTGAGGCACTGCATTCCACTCTTAGTGCAAGGCATTTTCAGGTTCCTCAAAGTCGGTGATCCGTGGGCCACGTGAGAGGCGCTGGCCGAGGTAATCCCATGGGTGAGAAATCTAGTGACAAGGCAGGCCATGGCAGTAGAGGGATGTTGTTGTTTGCCAGATACTGTGTTGAAACACGTGCAGTGTGCGCTCGAGCATTGTCTTGTTTAAATGTGTGCATATCTTGATGCTGGTTAAAGAAGTGAACGACGTTTTTCTGACGAATGTTGTCACGGTAGTAAAGGGCATTAACTCTGCCACGAAAACCACGCAGAGCGGTTCCGTGATGATAACTGTTCCCTCCACCATACCATAATGCTGCCTCCACCCCAGCGATCTGTTTGCACAACACAGTCCTGATGGTAACGTTTGCCTCGTCGACGCCATACCGTAGACGTCCGTCAGCATTGCGCAGGTGAAAACGTGACTCGTCGGAGAACAAAACACCATGCCAACGTCGTAACAACAACAAACGATGCTGTTCAGCCCATCGTCGTCGTTCATGGCGATGTCTATCAGTCAGGATCGGTCCAACCTAAGGGCGTCGAGCACGTAATCCAGCAGCACGGAGACGGCGTCGCACGGTGGAGGCACTGATCAAACCCCGTCGGCCTTGGACAGTTGTTGCAGTCCTGGCAGCTGGCAACGTGCGATCCAGAATATGGCGCCGAACAATGTCTCGATCATGGCGAGGGGTGGGAACACGTGACTGGTCTGGACGTTGACGGTCCCTGGTGGTTCATGTTTGATGGTACCTGTTGACGAGTCTTATGATGGTCTCATGATGGTACCCAAATCGACTTGCAACAACCCTGCTTGATGTGCCGATCTGAATCCTGCCCAAGGGCCGTTCGCGTGCCTCTGGTGACAACCTTGGCATTGCTAAACAACTTTACTTATAAAAGTACAGCGAAAACGAGAACTGCTTTGTCATGTATACCCTTAGTCAGCATGATTTCACCATCAACTTTGTGTTTTTCATGTGCTGTGCATGAAATTTGTTGTCTTCATGTGATGCGTTCCATGATGGGTTCAAGCAATCCGTTATTCGTTAACAGCATTAGTAATGGTCTTTTGTCTTGTTAGCAACATTTCCAACGTTAATGTTTCATCTCGAATTAAATACGACTAAAATATTTCAAATTTACAAGTGATGCGCTTTCAATGGCGTTCAGAATATATTGGTTGATCTTGACCTAATATATCTATTTTCTCTTTCTTAAGTTAGCATTGTAAGTGCACCAATATATTTCTGTACTGCGGGATTTGCTTGTTTGTTTTCTCTGAGTCAGCTTTAAGTTTTATTTCTGGATTAACCTTGGGTCGGTTGTTGAGCTTTTCTGATGTACGAATCCCATCAGCGATTCGCATTAAGACAAACGACTGCCACTAATGAATCAGTGAATATTATCTGCTCTCTATATTTTAAATAATTTTAGACTAAGTAATGGAAACTATACATCTAGTTATAATGATAAAAGGTATTGTTTGATACCATAACATTATATGGCTGTAAACTTGCCTTTACATTTGAAAATCGTGTTATTAATTGTGATCACTGATTGAGCATTTACTTCGTACGTCTGTACAATTGCAAGTAGACGACACACGGTTAATTCTAAAGTAATACGAGTGATACTGTAATTTAATACGAGTGATTACATAGTGAATACTGTAATGTAATACGAGTGATTACATGATGGATACTGTAAAGTAATACGAGTGTTTCCATAGTGAATACTGTAAAGCGTAAGCGCTTTTAATCAGCAATGAATTCTGCATTTGCATATAGTTCCCCAATCGCACCTACTTACTCTATGTATGTAATACACTAAATCTGGGTGTTGATTGCAGGTAATATCTCACATTCGCCTCTGCTTGCCGTCATGCTACGTGGTCAGGTCGAGGTCACGGTCGGACTTGGCACGTAGCAATTCCTTCACCACTCAGTATATTGTGGATACAACTAAAACAGCTGGGACAAGTCGCCGCAAAGACACTGCAACGAAAATCGAAAAGAAAGATTATATTTTGATGAAGTCAATGAACATGAAATGTCACAAGGGTCAATCAAACGGAAATGTATAGTAAAGAGACTTATGACATCACGTGAACGGAGACCTGATACTCGACTTCAATGAATATTAAATAACAGACAAGAATACATTGATAAGTTTTATTCGTTTTATTATTACATAAATGTGTCAAAATAATGAGCTGTTAGTGACATATTCGGTACACATACCCTTTTATCAAGATACGTTAAGTCTATTAAAGTCCAGTGCTACCAACCTTTAGCGTCACGGGTCTTCTTAGGTTATTAGTAATATGGCTATGTCATTCATTTTCTGTTCTTTTCTTTCTTCTAAACGTACGTCGTGTTTCAACCATAATTAAGATTATATTTTGTGTTGTAAAGCATTTCTTGCAGTGCATATTTATCCTGACCTAAACTGCTTCAGGATTTTCCCGCACTGTACTGTATTAGAAGATAGAGTACGTCTTTTTAATGTTGCATAGCTTTCAAACAAACGACCGGTAGGTCAGTAGTTGAATTTGCAAAAACATCATTGCCATAAGATCACAAAGCATATTTTGTCACTTTTTAAACTCGTTGTGTTATATATTTTACAATATTAACGTTATTCAATTATTGGCTAAGGTAACACAAATGTTGCAAAAGGAGGAGTGGTCCAAATTGATCGAAGTTGCATTTTATCCATATTATATGTCAAACGCCTATGTCAAAGTTTTTAGACAACCTAATTTGACATTGAGAACTTGCATTTTGAAGCGCGGCCAAGGACGGAATGATGTGCCCAAATGCATACTCCAATAATTGTCCAAGTCGGCCCATCTGAGAGTTGGTTTTGGTGCTGCGCCTTGGTTACAACTTACTTCTTGGGCAGAAAACAAAGTTATATATATCCTTGAATAATGAAGTGATATCATTATCGTTGTAATGACAGTGTTATTACTGATTTAATCGGTATTTCACTTATACGGTAAGTCCCCTTTGACAAATCATGCCTCAGTTGGATAAGGAAGACAAAGCATTCTTTGTCAGCCTCTTCAGGGATGATATCGCATATCGTATAATGGACTTTGGGATGCCTGTGGTCATTAGTGTTCCAGTGAAACCTGTCTTGGTTGTGTAGAGATTTAAATCTGACATATGGCGTGGAATCGTGTTGCACTGTTAAGGTAGGTCCTGATCAAGAACCTTTAGACCAAATAGTGACATGTGTCACCAGAGGTCTGAAGAGTTGTTAACCGGAAACAGAACAATTATTTATTCTAACAAACTCTGAACCACTCACAGGTGCCATGCTTCGCCCATTGCCGATGGAATAGCTGTAAAACCATCATATACATGTACTCATTGAAATTTGGTGTCCATTATTATGTTATGTTTGTTTCATGTGAAATTCTAATGTTAATGTTGGTGTCCATTTGTTATTTTCTTATGTATGTGCCAAATGCTCAAATATGGAATGTCAGAAAAAAAGTTGGTTGGTGGCCTTATATGGTACACCAAACATTGTAAGTTGAGGGACAGTTACAGTTAGAAATGTGAACCATTGATGTTTATGTTAAATCTGGAGTTTAGTTGTACTTCTGTTGGTCAGAAACCTTATCTTATTCGAACAAGCTTGGGGTCATTTTGCTCGTTCAAACGAGATGAAGTTTGACGTTAAATTACACTTAGCGTTTAGCAACCAAACATTATATTTTCTCATTATATATAATTTTATGGTACTATGTTAAGCAGAATATCGGACCTTCACAAGATCTTGAAAAACGTTACGTTTCCTCAGTGTATGCCACTGATATGTGTTGGATCCTAAGATAGCACAATGGTGTGTATATAGTCTGTGTTAGCTGCCATGTCTAGGGGATGTGGGTTGAATGCCTTCCGATTACCTCTCTGCCAACCCGGTGAAGAAATCCTAACACCGGTGTTTGATGTATGACACTGTGCGATATGACTGAAAGATTGCTGAAAGCCATGTTACACACTACATCGCTCTTGCACCAAATTGAACAAAATCTTTATATTACATTTTATCTTAAAAGTACATCTTTTATGTTTAAGTAGATGAACCTTGTTATAAGCTTATCTTTGGAACGGCATTTAAATCCTTTCTTGTACGATCTCATGAAGCGACAGTTAGCAGAATATAACACATTCTCACTTATTTATATGCAAATCGATATCTCACAAAGGTACCTGTATTCGTTTTCCATCAGTTCATATCAGTATGGTAAATCGGGCCAACGTTTAAATTGCCTTATTAAAATAATTTTGAAGAAGCTACACTGATGTCAACTTCCTCTTGTTATGTATAGAGTCTAGAATTTCATGTTGTTTTTTAATTGTTTTCTGGTAGTAACGTGTCTGTAAATAAGATTACATGTGACAGACAATCACTCTCCACGATTTTATGTATGTAATATACATGTATGTTGTTATTTTTGAAGTACCTGTGAAAAATAAATATACTTTGTACATTGTTTCCACTGTCTAATTTACACATTTCTAATTACACATGTTAAGGCAGCACTTTCATAAGTATTTGTTTAGCAAAATGCAGAAAACAGTTCTTTTATATATCTCAGAGGTCATCTCTCGTTTTCTTTCATCAATGGTTTCCCCCTCTATTTCTCTCTCTATCTCTCAGTCTCCCCTTCTGCCATACATATTTGGTTACAAAGGTAACCAAACAATTAAAGGTTTCCAGGGGTTTTACGCGGCTCCCCATTGCAATAGCCAGTCTTGCCACCCGTAGTGGTGACTGATGCACGGATATTCTGACATCACACTTGCTTCGCTTACAAAACTTCGAACGTTTCAACTCATCACGTGATCCGTCTTCCCTCTGACAACACGGCCATTCCTCCTGCAATAGACTGACTGTGTTAGAGGTCAGCAGTGCTGGAAAGGGTAATCCACACGGAAAGACACAAGTCTCACATCTCCATTATCTCCACAGATTGACTCCTCAGACATTACTTTGGAAGAAAGCTGTAATCCACATTGGATGAAGCAAGCCTCACACCTCCATTATCTCAATATATCACTTTGGAAGACGGCTGTGATCCACACGGGATCAAGCAAGCCTCACACTATTATCTCCACAGATTGACTCCTCAGACATCACTGTTGAAGAAAGCAGATCTGTCTCAAAACTAATTTGGAGTTGACAGCCCATAGTCCAGATTTGAACCCATCAGATTGTTGTTTTTCTCTTCCTGTGGAGCAATCGTAAAGAGATGGTGCATGCTAGTAAACCTAGGAAATCACTGAAGTAAATGAGAACAGTTCCAAGACGTGTTTGGAAAGACATAATGGATACATTTATTAACGGATGTATGGTAAGTGAGCGGCGTCCATCTGTCACATTTTAAGTGTGCAGTCACTTGACGAATGTGATACAAGATGCTGTTGCATGTGCAAACATCACTTCAGGTCTCTTCAGTCAGTCGCCCTTCGACCCCACGCCAACATCTCGCAAGTTACTTTTCCACTCCATTGCATCTTTAAACGATCTGCATGGTTTTCTTCTTCTGTGGGATAAACTGTCATTGACGTCCTGTGTAGAGAGATTAACTATAGGACTGGACGTAAAGACAAATACAAGTGTGTCACAACATGGTTACTATTTCTGGGAAACATAAAAAAGATTCATTCTACATCATGATATTAAATTTTGTTCTACCTTACCTGAACCATCGATCAACTATATGACTGTTGACGCTCTAAGAAACGTCTCCCTGTACAACTGGCAGCAAGTATTTTACTGTTTGTCCTGATTTTTTCTGCTCTTCTGTCTATTTGTGGAACCATAATCGGCTTTGTTGGTTTGCGACGAGATCAGTTTATTGCAAGAGGAATGAACATCGCCAGGACATTTGGTAGGCATCTGGTGAAACATCTGAGCATTGGCTGGTACTTACCAAACACAGGTGATCTCATTATCATAGCTTTCAGCGTACTTGATCATCACTGTTTGTAGCACGATTGCATACAAAGAAAATGGCGAGTCGCCGCCGTCGAGATTTGAACCACCTTTCGATTCGTGAGCAGGCAGATGATGTACACACAGCTTGAGGTGAGTAAGTTTCGTGCAGCTCCTGGAGAAGAGTTGGATAGGTGATCAGTTCGTGTCGTAAAGTGTTCGACCCTTCAAGGGTCCGCCCTGCCTCACACTGTGGCACCGGCAATGTCAGTGGTGTTACCTTGGGCAAGTGGCTTTGCTCGTAAATTGCCTCAGTCCGCTAGGTGAAATTGGGTACCTGGTCGGACAGTGACGGTAATTGTGTAAGTTAGCCTTCTAGTGCCTAACAGGGATTATATTCTCCGAACAGAGTTGAGAAATGTTGGTGATTGTACATTGTTCCAATGACGAGGGTAATACCGTGAAGCGCTTTGAGCATGCCCCGTCTTGGTGTCGAGTTTGGTGCGATAAAGCTAGCATCGTTATTATTATTATACTTTATTATCAGCTATCTTTCTCACAAGCAGCTATGAAGATGCAAACCATTGCTTGCACTGACGAACTAAGAAGCATTGCTTTTGACTATTCATTTGTATGCTGGGTTAATCAGTAATCAAGTCTGTCCAACCGGAATTGATCATAATAATTCAGTTTATGCAAATAATTTCCAGTACGTGTACATGTATCTTTAATTGTCTTTGTTTGTTTCATGTGTTTCGTTTTGCGTTTTGTTTGGACTTTGTATTTGATCATTGTTTTCGCGTTTTGAACGTTTGACCTTTGTTTATATGACTTCGTTTTTCATCATTTTTACTTTGAAACAATTTGTGTTTGCTTGAGTTTCCTTTTTCTTTTTATTCGGACACAAACCGAGATAGATAGAAGGGCAGAAGGATAGACATAAGGATTGACATATCTTGTGTGTGTATGTATGGCTGGATGGATGGGTTGATGGTTGTATAGAAGGAGTTGACGGACTGATGGATGAATGAGTTGGTGGATGGATGGATGGATAAATGAGTTGGTAGATGATTGCATGGATGAATGCATGGTGAATGGATGGATATATGGATGCAAAATGCTGTGCACATGTACTTTTGTATGTATTTGTACGTCAGTATGCGGTTGGTAGGTAGCCAGATATCTATCTATCTATCTATCTATTATATGAATTTGCTGCCCTATAACCTAAATGTATTTATATAGTGCATCAACTTGTTTATCCGCAATCAAGTCTTTAGATACACTGTAAATTCTCCACGACGATCCCAACATTGCACAATGCTGATACAACAGTCTGGGCCGAGACTAGCGAGCCAAGAAGAGTAGGAACAGCTTCAAGGATGTATTAGTCGCTTATTACATCAGCTTGAGCGGCATCAAAACAATGTATATTCGTTGTCCTCTCAATTATTTACTGACTCTGGATGTTGTCAACGTATTGCGTATTCTACCCTGAATATATCATCTCCCAATGAAGACACCCATTTAGATTTCTACATTATTAAAATGTTGCTAAATCCCAAGTATCAAGGGAAAATTAACGATCAACCTGAACGCCGATATCGCGCTCGCCGAAGTCGAAGAATTTGGTGCAGCGCCAAGCGCTCGACATTATTATCCAGGTCATTCTTCTTCTTTTTCTTCTTCAACTGGCAGCTGAATGATTAGATGCAGTGAAATCTGCAGTTGGTGCTGACACAACACAGCGAGATAATTATTACTATGAGATAGAGAAGCAGATCATTTATCACCCAGTGAAAAGTTCAGGAGTTGAGGCATCTACATTCCCGAGTTCATAACTTCATGAGTAGGTAACTGCATGTGAAAATGGACTCATGCATCGAGGATTTCATAGGTGGGTGAGTTCATGAGGACATAGGAAACGATAAACCGGGTTCACAACTGTTTAGGAGCACACAAGTTCATGTTTGTGAGCAGATGGGTTTATGACAGTAATCTGCTTGAGTTGTCTTAGTGGCCCTTCGGTAGTCAATAACAGAAACTGTGTTTTGGAAACATATCTTATATCTGTGAAGTTTATGTTTGCTCGTTAAAGCAGTAAACAGAAAATCGAAAGTTGAAAAGAATTTATTATTTTTAAAATTCATAAGTTTTTGAAGTGTCGTCTGCATTCAGGTATAGCAAATGCAGTAAAACACGAACATCCTTTCCCACTTTTCACTCAAATGAGCGTCACTGAAGACCTGTTGTCAGACATCTTCTATCGACGTTAACGTAGCATCTGAATGGTGTTTTACAGCACAGTTCACCTACATCCATAAAACTCCTTGAGCTTTTACCATCGATTTCCTTATCCTTTCACCTCCCATGCATATTGACAATTCGCCATGCAGAAAAACGTGTTGACGCTCGGCGAAGCGTCAGTCAATTAAACCATGTTATATATAGCTTGGCACCTCCTGTAGAACTTCTAATCTAGTCCAAGTTCACCGACAACAAAACAACTTGCGACAGATCGATGTCCCGGTTATTCTGAAGTCTGTACATTGATGTCAAGATGTTGAGTAAACCAGGCTTGGTGTGGGAACACACCTAGTCGCTGGTAACCGGATTTCTAATGGATAGTATGTATGTGTTAACAGACAGAGAGCGATGAAGACGAGTATGTGTACAGTCAAATTGCAGTAGCTGGGCCAAGTGCCCTCTGACAAAAGCATCCTGTCAAAAGACTGACTAAACTGAAGACATTGTCCTGACAATACCGTCTCGACAAAGCCCACTCACATCCAATCCCTCCTCTATCCTCACCACCCATTTAATGAAAGTAACTTGAAACAACTTTCCCAATACATCAACCCCTGATGAACGCGATATTTGAAGAATTTCCGGTGCAAAACATGGGGCACACCGAACTGGTCGCCAAGCCGAACTGGTCGCCACACTGAACTGGTCGCCTTCGCCACGAAGTTAATTTTAATATTGTAGATGTTTGTAATAATAATAATAATAATAATAAGGCACTTTAATTATTCTTCACATTGTCGTATTGATAGCATACATTGTATCAACATTCACTTTCAAAAGGGGTAACACGTGATTGTATTTCCATCGTAGTACCTGTCTGCTCCATAGTCTCGATAATATACTCGTCATCACACCAATATTAACTTGAGTGACACGTGTGGCATCGTAGCGTTTTAATTTATAACAGCTGTACACACGATAACAGGCAAAGAACATAGAACTTTTGTATGCAAATGTTACCTGTTTACCGGAACAACATTCGTTCACATCATCCCCAAATGTATTTTCCACAAGGGACACGATTGGGTCTTAAACTTTTTAAGTACTGCATACAATGTACGCAACAGTATTAAATCAATTGCAGTTATTTTTGTTTTGTACGAATATACCTATACCGTTTCATTTTTCTTGAGAGAGAGAGAGAGAGAGAGAGAAAGAGAGAGCGAGCAACTCTAGACATTGATTTGGACAGAGAGATAGAACATTTTGAAACTTATAGTCTGCTGACAATTTGCAATTTGGGAGAACATTAATAATAATAATAATAATAATAATAACAATAGTGGCTATTTATACTGCGCCTACATTGTATATCCGTGCATAATGCTCGCCCATGGCGCTAAGTACATTTATATTCCATAAGTCAAGAGTTACACATAAACGAGCATGCGTTCTGCCTGCATTCTGCACACGTTCTGCATGCGTTCTGCACGCGTTCTGCACGCGTTTTTATTATCTCCTCTTCATTTTCCCCTGCCTGTAAATTAATTTTCTTTTAAAATATAATTATCAAAGCGCATGTGTAGTGGGACTTGTGGAGACTAATGTTGTTTAAAAAGGATAGTTCTGCGTCGAACAGATGCATTGACAAAAGCTCTGGGTCCATATTTATAAAATTTCTTAGAACCTTAA
>JAUELE010003456.1:2807-17118 GCA_031471655.1 Diodora aspera
GATAATTGTAGCTTACATCTGCATTCTGTGATACTAGTTGCACCCTCTCGGTCGGTGCGGTATCTGGAACCACCACAGGATATACACAATGTCTGCCCTTCCCTGTCTTTATAACTTCCAACAGCACACAATTGACAGAATGATGTGGTAGAGTTAAGGAATTGCCCCATTGGACAAGAAACTGAAAGAGAAAAACAGACAAGTTATTTTCAATCAGGTATACAAAATTCAAATTCAGGGTAGGAAATGTGAAACAAGCGTCATTAGAAGATGACATATCCCCTGTATCATTTTAGATATAATAACGTTAAGAAAATATGACTGAACATTGAAAAAACTGTGACATAGAGAGACAGAACAAGATTTGTGATTGTTTTGTGATGCTCTAAACCCTGGAAATCAAAAGAAATAATAATTCTGAAAACCCAAAATAGCAAGTGACACTGCGACACTGCTTCCCACCTGGGACAATGAAACAACAGAGTTTCAAAACAATATATAAGATTTTGACAGTATTTACCCCAAAACTAATTAATACTTCATTTTAGTCCATGTTTGTTTCCTTGGAAAAGTAATAAAAACAAATACTTTGGAATGTCCAGAATATCAAACAGCATCAGTTCTCACCTGGCCTAAAGATACAGAAAGAAATATTCAACTGAATTCTACCTCGGAAACAATGTTTCTCTTATCTCAATGTATGTTTAGGTTTGTTTCCTGAAAATGTACAAAATTCAAATTTTGGAAATAGTCATAACTGCAAAAGTACCAGTTCTCATCTGGGATAATGTACCGTCACTACATTGTTATTGAAAGAAATTCTGAACAGTTTCCAAGCTCTGCTCTTGAAACAAAGCAAACCCAATTTCAATCATTAAAGAATGGTTAAATAAAAACGTTAGTAAGTTTTAGATAGAAACATTATGCAGATTCAGATATCTGATCAAATAAAGTGAAGTATCAATAGTTTGCTAGGCTACATGGATGAACATTTTTTTTCATGATTGATCACAATTGTTTTCTGTTGACACAGATTAAACATTAGAACTGCTTACCTCCTTGGCATTGGGTAACAGAGGCTGATCCTGTGGATGGTGTGATTCCATTTCCAGGACAAGGGACACATCTGCCATAAGGGTCGATAGTATTGTCTTTGTACTGGCCAATAGGGCACTGCCGACAATCAGTGTTGCTGTTTATAGCCTCACTTCCAGGTGGACAGAAAACTGAAAATATAAATACAGGGATTATTGCATCAACAAAACACGATGAAATCCAGAAACATTTCAAATTAATGTCATGTTGTATTTTATCCATCAATTAAAGTATACTTTAGATTAACTAAAACCAAACAGGATAATTGTAGCTTACATCTGCATTCTGTGATACTAGTTGCACCCTCTCGGTCGGTGCGGTATCTGGAACCACCACAAGATTTACACGACGTCTGCCACCTTGTGTCTTGATATGTTCCGGTTGGACACAGTTGGCAAGAACCTGTTTGTGAGTTGAGGAACTCCCCCACTGGACATGCAACTGAGAAAGGAAAAAAAAATAAATTGGATGCAGGTTCATGAAAGAGCAAATGACTAATACAGTCGTGCCCCGTTTGTGTTGACTCCAGATATCCAAAAACCCTGACTAACGGACCAAATGTAGTGAAAACAAAATAATTACTATGTAAATTTACTCGTTTATCCGGAAACCCGGTTTTCGGACCCGGACAGTCATTTTCACACACCAAACACTGAAATACACACAAAATTGTCTCATCTATCAGGACGATGTTTACACACACATCTTGGAGTCCACTCACCGTGACACCAATCATGGACAACAGCACACTAGTCCTTGCGGCTTGATGCGTAAGAAGTCTTAGTGAAGATGATTGCGGAATGCAGCTTAATTCAATTGCTTTATTAGTGTCAATTAAACTTGTTGTTAGCACATATATTTGATAATAAAATTTGAGTCTACGTATGTCTTTGGTTTGTCATGTGGGTATCTGGTTTCAGATATCCGCAAATTCGTTTATCCGGACATATTGCGAAAACATGCAAGCGTCCATATAAGCGAGGCTCGACTGTATTATGACCTGTTAATGGGTAGACACCGTAATGATACCTGTCTGAAGAACACTTGCTCACTGATCTAATTGTTTCAGCACAGCACGGTTTCTTGTGCCAATAATCTGGCAAGCTTAATCATGTTTGGGGTTGGGGTTAATTTTATGTTGCATATATATAACTATACAGCAGAAACAAAGAAAATCATGATCCATGTTTGGCCAATCAGCATGACCTTATCCGATTCTGTGCCAGTGAAGAGTGCTGCACATATGGTAGAAAACATTTCGCCAATTGAACAAAGCTGTGCTGATCTAATTCCTCTGATTAAGAGTTTTAGAAAAAATCTTTTATTTCAACTGGGTATGTTCTGTGAGTCTTTTTGTTGATCTCAGAGACACCCATGGAAAAAGAAATAGATTGGATACAGGTTCAGGAGAGAACATAGGAATAAAACAATTCTTCTACTTCTATTTGGGTATGCTGTGTGTACCCTTTCCAGTGTGACTGATTGAAGAGACTTCTGTTTATCACAAGAGGGAAGCCTGTGTTCACAGTGGAAAGCTGGGTGAGTTGTGGTATTGAAACTTTCAGTCTACAGTTGATCACTTTGCCTATCTCCATTAGCTGATGCCAAGTGGGGGTGGAGTTGAGTGGGAAGAAATGGGGTGGGCAGGGTTGGAGTGGAGCGGAAAGAATTGGGGTGGGAAGGAGAGGAGTTGGAAGAAGTTGAGCAGTAAGAAATGGACTGGAGCGGGAAGGAGTTGAGCGGGAAGGAGTGGAGCAGAGTGGGAAGGAGGGGAGTGGAGCGGGAAGGAGTGGAGAGGAGTAGGAAGGAGTTGAGTGAAAAGAAAAGGACTGGGGTGGGAAGGAGTTGAGAGGAATTGGAAGGGGTGGAGTGGAAAAGAGTGGAGAGGAAGAAATGGAGTGGAATGGGAAGAAGCAGAGGAGAGGGGTTTGAAGGAGTGGGGTGGAAAGGAGCGGGATGGGAAGGAGCAGAGTTGGAAGAATCTGAGGGGAGCGGGAACAAGTGGAGCGGAAGGAGAAGGAAGGAGTGGGGTGGGAAGGAACAGAGTGAGAAGGAGCGGAGGGTGAAGGAGAAGAGTCGGAAGGATTGGAGCGGGAAGGAGTGGAGCGGAGGGTGAAGAAGCGGAGTGAGAAGGAGTGGAGAGGGAAGGAATGGAGTGGGAAGAAATGGACTGGAGCGGAAAGGAGTTATGTGGAAAGAAATAGATTGGGGTGGGAAGGAGCGGAGCGGAATGGGAAGGAGTAGAGCGGACTGGAGCGAGAAGGAATGAAGGGGAGCGGGAAGGAGAAGAGTGGAAAGAAGTGGGGTGGAGGGCGAAGGAGTGGAGTGGGAAGGAGCGGAGGGGAAGAAATGGAGTGGAGCGGGAAGAAGCAGAGGAGAGGAGTTTGAAGGAGCGGAGTTGGAAGGAGTGGGAAGGAGTGGAGCATGAAGAAATGGAGCAGAGTGGGAAGAATCGGAGGGGAGCGGGAAGAAGCGGAGCGAAGAGGAGTTGTAGGGAGTGGGGTGAGAAGGAACAGAGTGGGAAGGAGTGGAGTGAGAAGGAGTGGAGGGTGAAGGAGAAGAGTCAGAAGGATTGGAGCGGGAAGGAGTGAAGTGAGAAGGAGCGGAGAGGGAAGGAGTGGAGTGGGAAGGAATGGAGCGGGAAGGAGTCGAGAGGGAAGCAGCAGAGCGGAAAGGAGCGATTAGGAGTGGAGCGGGAAGAAATGGAGTGGAGTGGGAAGAAGTGGAGCAGGGTTGGAAGAAGCGGAGCGAAGAGGAGTTGGAAGGAGACTAGTTGAGGGTGAAGATGCGGAGCGGGAAGGAGGGGAGCGGGACGGAATAAAATTGGAATGAGTGGAGAGGGAAGGAGTTGAGTGGGAAGGAATGGGAAGGAGTAGCGTTGGAAGGAGCGGAGTAGAACGGAATGCAGTGAGGTGGAGCGGTTGGTTGGGTTTGCATATCTCTATTGATTGATGCTGAATGTGGAGTAGAGTGAATTTGAGAAGAATCGATTGGTTAAGATAATTGAGGTGGGATGGAGTGGGTTGGGATTGTTGAGTTGAGTTGGCGTAAATTGAGCCTAGTTGATTGCATCAGAAGTCTTTCAGCCAGATGCAAGGCTCATATTGAGAAAGACAACAGTTTACAAGATATCAATAGACAGAGCAAAACAAAGGTGCCCATTTAGTCACATCATACGGCAAACATTGGGTTACTGGGCTCTTTTCACTTCAAGTGATGTCATGCCTATTCCGAGAAACCATACAGGGAGGTAACTGCAGTAAATATGCTAAGCTCAGAAGTATTTCAAACCAGAATCTTTAATTTCAGTAGCAAATGAGTTGTTACACCAGGCAGTAGTGGCGACAGAGGGAGGCAGGGGCTTTAAAATCCCCTCCCCCAAAAATATAGCAATTTGTCAGGGACAATTTTGGATTTTGGAGAAAATATGTGTATATTATTGTGTTATTTGAAAATTTGTTGGGGTTTTCACACAACTTGTCAGGGACCTCAACCCCTTCTCCAGGGAGATCCTGGCACCACCTTTGACACTACGCCTGATAAACATTTCTAAACTTAAAATTTAGGGCAATATAATTTCCCATTTTCTGGCACAGAACTCATGACATCGTTAAGCCACAAACCAATGTTAATTTGCCATAAGATAATCCTGAGAGTTTTTTTTAATATATCACAATATCAGTTCATTGCAGGAAGAAACCCAGCCAAACAACGATTTTTTGAGACAACCAAAATGCAAAAATTGACTGACCAACACTGCATTCATTGATGGAGGAAGCCCCCAAGCTGGGTGTCCTGAAACCAAGAGGACAATCCTGGCACACCGGATGCACGCCAGCAGTTCGGTATGTTCCTACAGAACACAAGGCACAAGATCCATCCACGAACTCAGAACCTGATCCACACTCCTCTGCAACAATTTTTGAAGAACAGTGGGTTGAACTATATTTCTAAATGGTAAGAACACTCAAAACAGATTTGGGAAACTTTACTAATAGGAAATAGCAAGCCTTATAAATATGCATCTGAATCTTTTAGGCTTTTGGATGTAAGCATAATGTACAAGGTGCAAACCAAGGGCAACGAAAAGTAACAGCGAAAAAACCTATAACTTTAATTGCCTTGTAAAAGAAGCATGAGTTTGTGCTTAGCGATACCCCTACAGCACTAGAATATAATGACTCTTCATTATTCACAGAAATACTACAGAAATTATTATTATTACATGTATTATTATCATTATTATTATAGTTAAAGAGTTATTATTATGAGCATAACTATCACTCTTATGGTGACAGTGCAGCACCAATACACATTTTCAGCTGGCCTAGACTTGCACAAGTCTCTGAGGAAATTCTTAGTTTCTAACATTTTATTAAAATGTCAAAAACATCATCTACAAATAAAATATCTTCTCAGAGACAGCAGTGTTATCTAGACTTGCTAACTTTTATTGCACAGGCGGCTGAGCGTATGGTAAATATATTGTAATAAAACTTGGAGCAATAACAAGTTCCTCACGCCTATTATGCCTCAATAACCAATACATGTAAGTACTTACGCACACACTGGAAGGGGTCTGTATTTCCAACAGAAACAGTCGTGGTTCCAATTCCACAGGATATGCAGGACAGGGCTCCCAAATTGGGTTGGTACTCCCCCACAGGACAGTTGACACAGGCATTAGATGTTGTATCATGGTATGTACCAGGACCACAGGCGTCTGAAATATACCAAATTGGATCTTCAGTAACATTAATTACACCCTCCTTCTATATAGTAGGCCTGTATCCAGTGGCGAATCCCGAGGGGGTGTCCAGTCCCCCCCCCCCCCCATTTGAAAATACGGAAAATTGTATAGTAAAGAGTCCTCGAACCACGGATGGGACTGAAATTTGCATGTTTGACCCCCCCCCCCCTCTTCTTTCTAGTTGGACCCCTTCCTTTCCAAAATCCTGGATCCACCTCTGCTGAGTAAAATTGTATACTGGCCACCAGAAGGTTGACATAACATTACAATCACATTCTATTGGGTAATAGTACAAGCTGCATTGGTCTATGGTGGTTATCACCCAAAAACCGGAAGAGACAAATTTACTATATGCTATAAACATGAACAAAGCACAGTGGTATATATATGTGATCCCAATGCTTTAATAGGACAGGAGCAATGGATAGTGATATATATTCTACTGAACACTTCAGCAACTGAGACTGAGAATCTAAACATGCTTAGACACTATTGTTACTTACCACAGCGTCATTTCAAAGTCTGGCAGCCCTGACAAGCTGAGCAAGTACTCACTAGCAGAGAATACCAATTGTTGAAATTCCAGCTTAGCTCCGCCTGTAAATAACATTACCATTTTTTTCATTTCAAAGCATTCTCTTGCCATGAATGTTTAAGTTTGTCATGTCTCAAGTAAGTAAAGAAATTTGAAAAATAAAACCAATCAAATACAAAAATCACAAGTAGCCAGCGCACAAAACTAAATATTTGACATTGTTTTAACAATTTATAGATTGAATGCTATTTAAGTCAACTTTATTTTATATCTTCACAGAAAACGTGTATATTCAATCATTCACTATTGCATGTTCCTAGACAATAAATTCTCTTTGCCCAATTCAAACATTAGTTTTACGTCAACAGTCCGCAAGTTTACACATTAGCCTCTCGATGCTAATTAAAAAGACGTGGATAACACTTTAGATTCTATATCCCTACCTTCCAAGATTTGGAGCTCTCTGAATGTTGGATACACATAAATAAAGATCTTGGGGTCAAGACACTGTTCAGCAACTGCAAAATGTTTCTGTATCTTATGGGCTGTAAAAGGTCCTCTTCCATTTCCCATGAATGAGAACACTTCATCCATCCCATTTTCTGCCAGAAACTTGATGCTTTTCCCACATTGATAGCAAACAACATCTTTGTCAATGTAGTGGGTTTCTGTTCCATGATACCCCTGACTCCACCTGTGAAAAAGTAATTCTGATTGAAATTTAATGGAAGAACAATTATCAAGATTCCATGCATAAAATTGTTTGAGACCCTAAATTTCTTGAATCATTGTTTCATAATATTCTAAAAATGTGTTGTTATGTGTTGAGTGTGACTTTATGGATGTACTAGTATCTGATAGCAGATAAACTAAGCACCCCAACATTTTTTTTCATCAGATACTGAAGAACATTTGCTGCAGAACTCTGATTGTCATCAAGTGTTTTGTGCATTTTTATACTCAAGCTCTTTGCAAAGAAATACTTTACACGGTGTTTCTGATGGGCTACAAAGTTACTGGTTTCCTGGACTGAGGGGCTATAACTTTACCAGTCCCTAGGAGAAATCATTTTGGTCCCAGAAATTAAATAAAATATAAACCACATATCACATTCAGATATTTTGAATAACAAAGGACTGACAGTTGCTAAAAATAGATAAGGAAATAAGAAATAACCATATGTGGGCATATGTACCTGTAAAAATATAAACACACAAGTTGTTTACTTGTTTGTTTGTGACGTATCTGATTTAATTGTGCACAGTAAAAATATAAGATTTGTCATTACTGATTTGGTTGGTCCCTGGCACTGACCAGCTTCAGTTTTACCAGTCCACAGATATTTTTTTTGGCCTAAGATTAGTAATTTTGGGTGCTAAGCCCCCTTACCCTGTTCCTACCGAGCAAAAGCAAATAGGTGTAGAAATACTACTATATTTGTAAGCGATGTTTGGTTCCGTGAGCAACAAGTTCTGGGGGGGGAACCCAAATACATAAGGAAGTTGAGACCATGATTTAGGGTAGGAATACTTTTCCTAGGAAAATGGTTCTGGAGGAACCAAATCCCAGGGGAAACGCATTCTGAAGGAACCAAATCCCAGGGGGAACAAATAAACTGTTACATAAACACGTAGTTCGAAAAATAGTGGTAGAAAATATAGTGCCAGGAATTTATGCATTTCATTCCAACCAACACCAACAGGCTGTTTGTGCAGACGCATGAGAACAGCAGTCTGTTTGATTTTTAAAAATATCTATGACAATTGCCTTTTTTGCTCTACGTTGGTTTTGACAAAGCCATTTAACGTATCTAATGAAAATAGATCTAGTTCAAAATACTCAATGCAGTGAAACAAGTGTGAGTGAATACCCAATAGACCAAATCCAGTGGAGTAAAAAATACCTGATTACCTGAAAATGTCGAGTAAATAACCCAATAGCTCAAAAATTATCTGGAGCTCTGATTATTATTGCGGTTGCATGTCTTTACTTCAATTTACAAAGGTTTATATGTCTCAAAGCAATGAAAAAGAGACCAGTAGAAGCCTGCCCATCATCAATTTACTGGTTGTTGCTTTTAAAGCATTTCCACTGCTACTTACTGGGGTACACAAACAAACATCTGATCAATAGTTACCTTAAATAGTTTACGTTAGATGTTGGCATAATTATAAATTGCGCTCTAATTGTCGTTAACAAACGGAGGGGGCAAAATAGATCTAAATCTGGATCTAGATTCTATTCCAATCTTAAATAGAATTCCAAGGTTCTGCTGCGAGGCCAATGATCAATTAAAAGTGTGCAGTCGGTATGTGCAATCTTTGCTTAAAACTGCGGAAATGTTATTTGTATTATATAAGCAACTTACGAAAGTTGGAGGCTTCCAAACTGATCCATATCACTATTATTGTCTTTGAAATGCAAAAGAAAACAAATTGAATGAAAACAGAATAAACATCTAGGATGCTTGGTCCTCCATGTTGTGACGATTGGTTGCTAGGGTGTTGAAGTCTCGTGAGAGGTAAAAAGCGAGACTTCAGTGAAGGTCGCAAGGTCAAACTTGTGCATACTAGTAGATAAATACGTTTGAAGATTTAAATGCAAATTCTATTTCGTTCTAGATCATTATAAGGGATATTTGTATAATAAGAACTGTTATGTGGTCATAACAGGTGTTTCCATGTTTTTATTCGCCTATATGTATCTTTAAGTTTGATACATCTCTTATATATTTATCGTCTAGTAGAAGTCGTCACGAAACAGACACGCTACCTCGGAGAGTAGAGAAGTCCGAATGACATTGTAAAATATTTGAGCGATCCTAAATTTAGGTAGAATCATGACTCGGGAGTTGTTTGCTAGTAATCTGAGGATGATGTTAAAGCATGTCATTCGATCATGTAGAGTTGGAACGAACGAGAATTGTTTAAAAGCTGGCGGTGGTCTCTTGAAGCATGGCTGTGCAAGGGCATTATTTGGAGAAAACTGGTCGACGAAAATGAAGGATATGTCGTTGAAATTCAACAACAAGTTTTCAATAATAGCAGAATGTTTTGAAAAACAGTGTAGCTTTTTAGTGATTCAGAGGATGAGAAGAGCAGCTCAATTAATGGCTTTTTACAATCGACTCTATGGGGGCAAATTGATGGATCACATGAGTGGTGGTTTTCTGCGTCGGTATCGAAACAGACCCTTCATGTTTACGCTTGCAGCGATTGCATTTTCATGGGAAGACAACAAGATCAGCGATGATGAAATAAGCAGGTACATGGCTTTTACACCTTGGTGGTTGTCGTTCGAGACCTCTTTTAGCCCGGAAAGACAGGAGCCCGGCACCGACTTGATGTCGGGGAGACTGTGGTGATATGGCTGAAACTTGCCGAAAACTACGTAAAACACCAAATCACTTGAATATTCCTTTTGATATGCTAACAAATAAGCATACGTATGATACAGTCAACTATTCATGAAACATATTGTATGCTTAAGAACAGCTTGAATGCGTAGTTGTACAGGATTAGCCGATTGCATCATACCTTGATTCCTACTCTCGATCGAAAAAAAGGTTTATCTGAAACCTCTGCAGTGAGTCGGGATGTGGTGAACAAGGGTCCGTTATGGGAAGTCTGGGTACTGTAAGCTAACTCAAAACTGGGAAGGGCCCAGGGGATTTTTCATATTACCAGTGGGTAGTTCACTGTATTCAGGGGAGTATCAGAGGTACTCTCTTGTAGTGCCCCTCTTAATGACGACACTTTCTGTGTAATTTATTGTGCTCCAGCTAAATTACAGTTTGTTTCACAGAATGATAGTCATCTAAACAGACTGAAGAACCACACTTAAGCTTCAAACACAACAGTGAACACAATATCCAATGAAGAGAAGTCAAGAAGGATAGGACCGCAGTATCCTCATGCTTGCCGTAAGAGCTGTCTAAAATGGAGATCTTTTGCTTTCCCTTTCTTACCATTGATCCTGTGTAGTCCCTTTTCCTGATGTGCCTCTTGCACATCACCTTGCACTATGGCTGAAATATTGCCTCCTGCAATGTAAAAATCTATTTCACTCGCACTCGTTTTGCAAGGATTTCTATGCTGGTTTTATACGTGAGACAAACAATTAAAGGTTTTCTCTGTTTTCAGTTGTGTGGATGATATGGTACATATCCAGGACTTAATACAAAAGACGCAAACAGACAAGGCACAGGATGTGATGTGCAAATGGGAGAAAGTCATTGATAAACCCCATCTGATTGTTTGGCGAAAGCCTCTTGAATTCAACACTTCTCTCTTCCAGTATAAAGGTTTGTGTTCTGTGCATGTTTGAAGATACATAAAGTTCATTTTTATTCTATTAGGAAAACAAACGTAAAAGAATACACCCAGAAAATGACGCTTTCCCAAAAATCATTTCCAAAACATTTAAGTCTAATGCCGGCTATACACAGGAGAAATCTTCTGAGCAAAATGTCACTTTGCTTTTGAGCACATTGCTCTTGTGTGTGACAAATTTATGTAAGACTTTTCATGCGTGCACTTTATCACAAGTATCAAGCATGTTTGATAATTTTTGGCACGAATGAAATATATCTGTTCGGTTTGTGGCAAACAAGCAAAGCACGACGCGAGTAAAAGACGTTAGCACTTTGCTTTCATTTGCCACACACTAGAAGGAATATCTCATTCCAACACGAGAACAAAATGCCTCAAATTTAATTTTGCTCAGCAGATTTCTGACTGTGTGATGCGGGCATAAGGTATATAGATATTTTTTATAGCATAAAGGTCTACACATTCCTAACCAGTCAAAATCAATGTTGCACTAATTTTTGTTGCACACCCGTTTTAGGGTTACAGTTATCGCACTATTTAAAAATGGATGTGGGTTGGGGGGGGGAGGTTGAGGAAAATGGCATATGATGTGCTGAAAGTAGCACTATTAATGTTCCTTGTTTACATATTGATGACTTTATGTGTTCTATGAAAGAATTGACCAATACAGACTTCCAAGTACTGCTACTTATTGGGGGTGCCGGAGAGATATGTCCTCTTAGTTGACTCTTGTTTGGTATCAGAACACAGTTACACTACAGTGTTACTCATTGATAACCCAGTGATAAATACACTGCAGGTTATCCAAGTTCTGAAGTCCATTTTGATAACACTTGGTTTTGTTTGAGTTCTAAGCTTACCCAAGATATTCACTCACCTTGTTGGCAGTGACGTCATGTCACTTTGATGAATAGGGCTCCAGCAAACCATACTTTTGTTCACGACTGCTAAAATGAAAAACTTTTTCTTTCACTTTTCTATCAATGTCTTTTTAAACTGACTTCTCCTTTTCTGTGCACCGTGCACATCATGTTGCATTAAATCTGAGAGATGGCCTGTGAATTTGCTTCAATATGAACCTGGAACACTCATATAATATATAATCTAATTTAGGGTGTTTTTCCCAGTTTGTACCTGTTTTTTCCTTGTTTTGTTCAAAACAAAATGTTTCTGAATTAAAGGATGATATTGGGGATGCATTTGATTGAAACAGATGTGATGAGAAAATTACTTTTAGGTTGCCATAAGTTATTTATCAGTTACTTAGTCAATGTCTTTGTCTTTTCAGTGTATGGTAAATTTGATGATGTGCCTGCACGTGCATTCTTCAACACACAGGTAAGCTCATCTTTTGACCATTCTTGATATGATGAATTTCATGTTTTGCTTTTAACTTCTTTCTGTTTTTTGTTTAATTCAACCGAAGGAATATATCGCCAAATAATTAATTTCCATGGGCCGTATGCATGAGCTGCTAGTAGCTGCTGAAGTAAGCGCCCACGCATCCTGTAGAGCTCAACCATAAACTACTTCCGACGTTGCCACTTACTACCGCGCTACGGGCTTACTACCAGCTTATGCATATGGGCCCTTGTGTCAATTCATTGTGAAAGCTAATTACAAATCCAAAGTTAGGAAAGTTGTTTTGGGTTTCTTTTGAAAACATTTCATGGGCACAGGTTAGCATTTGATTGTGCATTGGTTTTCCAGTCTGGTCACCCATGACAGCAATCTCACATTTAGACTTTTCCGTCTACTTTTTATTAAGGGTGAGCGATGGTGCATTAGTTAGCACATCGGCTCAGCAATCTACCAGCTTTGATGGTTGTTGTTTGTGTCCTGCCCGGGCACCTCTCTTGCAGCCTACAGAGACAAGACCCCAGACAAAGACATGATGTTGGTAAGACCGTGGCGGTGTGGCTGAAAGATTGGCAAAAACCACATAAAACCCCAAATCACTCATTAACTACTTTTGTTAAGACTAGAAAAAGATCTCATACAATGTATATCACGTCCTCAAAATGGAAGAAATTGCTTCGCACGCATTTATAACAGTAGTAGGTTCAAAATGTTGTAACTCGAAAAATTAGCTGAAAAGTCTGTTAACCTAAGTTTTCAATGTTATTTGCTTGTTAAGACATGAGTTACTAAAAAGAAGAAACTCCTGCGAATCAAGTCGTTTAATGTCAAGTGAAGCAGTGTGAATGTTTGAACATTTTTGATCGACTGGACGCTTCCACAGTCTGAAAATAGAATGAGGAATTCCACACTGTTGTATATCTCTGTGCATGCGACAGTAAAATACGGTTACTTCCAGGGGAAGGTCATTCCATCAGAGGTCACTTGTGTAGTGACCTCTGGTGTCAGATTGCCATGATAGCGTGTTCGATTGTGCTCTTGTGATCACGTGGTCAGGTTACCTGTTCATTATGTCCGGCAAAGTAGTCTTCACCTCATGATATTGCTGAACCTTCAAATATCACCTGCTGACAATTTAAATTAGTAAGTAAATCTCATCAATGAATCGGATCATCAGTTTTGCTGTCATCTTAAATATTTTGCCTATAATTTCAGGTCGACCTAGATTTTTGGAAGCAGTGGGATAAACTGTCTCTAGATATAAAAATTATAGACAAATACGAGAAGAATGGATCAGAGGTGGTCCATTGGACTCTGAAGTTTCCTGTAAGTTGAACTTAATTATGATCATTTTGTACAAAGCTCATTTGAGATATGCAGATGCATAGCATCGTTGTAGCACAGAGTCCCGCTAACTTGTCAGCCTTGACACAACGTATGTTTGGATCTGTAGTTCAAGATTTGTAAGAGTTGATATTTGTTCAACCAGATTTGGATCTTTCATCGTGGTGATATGGCTGAAAGACTGCTCAAAACCATGTTAAATCAGTAATTAGGTCAGTTTGACAACCAGTAGTCAGATGAAGAAGTGCGAGAAGTGATGTTGCCCAAGGACCGAGAGAGTGGTAGCCAAAAACACTTCTCAGAATCACTGATATAGATGCATGTTTGTCACAGGCGGCTATTTGTAGCATCATGCAGCTTTGCCAGTCTTTCAGAATGCCTGTATGAGTTTATATGAAAAACATTTGACCTGTCTTGATTGGCTAATTGGGTCACCAATAAGTGTTTTGTAAAATAGAAATCACACTGCAGTGATCTCTCGCTATAACATCCTTCATTATACTTGGGTCTCTGTTATTACGTTGAACCCGTGGGGTTTCCTGGGGTGTTGTTCTAACACCAGAAAGAATGGGACCCCTGTATCCTCATGCTTGCCGTAAGAGCCGTCTAAAATGAGGATCTTTTGCTTTCTCTTTCTTACTATCGATCCTGTATCGTCCCTTTTCCTGAGGTGTCTCTTGCACATCACATTGTGCTATGGCTGAAATATTGCCCCTGCAATGTAAAAATCCATTTCACTCACTCACATAGCAGACATCACACCTCTAGCGGTCACAAATATTGATCAAATTCAATAAAACTTTGTATGCAGCATCTTTGCAACATAAACTAGTTTGGTATTGCATTTGAGCCCTATACCTCCAAAAATGGGCGTGGCAGGGTGCCAAATTGAAAAAT